>OZ024883.1:12247413-12549913 GCA_964017185.1 Rugalucina vietnamica
AATTTTACTCGATAAGCTTTCATTATATAACTTAAGTAACTCTTCTCTCATATGGTTCGAATCATATCTTCACGATCGTGAACAGGCTATGCAAAATGAACATGAACTAACTGAATTTTCTAAAATACTATCTGGTGTACCACATGGTTTCATCTTAGGCCCTACTCTTTTTCTTATATTTATTAACGACTTGCCTTTAAACTATGAATTTTGTTTATCAGATTTTTACGCCGATGACGCGACAGCTCATACTAATGGCAAACAAGTCGATACAGTAGAATATAAAGTACAGGGCGACTTTCACTGCATGAAAAAACGCGTTTAATTTGCCATAATATCTGCACAAAACGTAATTAAATTTCAAATTTAATTGAATTTTTGTGAGTTTACGCTTGAATCATATTTCAAATATACTTCTCGTTTACTTTCAGTTTAATGCAACGTAAACTGTTACAGTTTACTGCGTTTATGTGCAAATTATACTCATACAAAACGTAAAATCTAAAGAAGGTAAACTCAAATTATATGCCTTGTAAACGTGGAATTGTGTCAGCTTAAATTCATACAAAACTTGGAGTTTAATTTGAGTAAACTTGACTTAAATTTGACAATAATACATGAAGACTCGTAATTGGCGAATAATTTTTTATGCAACATAGACAGAAAAAATAAAGCGTTTAAACAAAAGAAGAAAAAGGAGAAAATGAAAAAGTAAAAAAGAAAAGAAAAAAAAAAGAAATATGGCATTCACAGTGGGATTCGAACCCACCGCTTTTTCGGGTTTCCCTTTTACGCGCTACCCCGTCCCACCTTGCACCCCCAGTCTTCCCAGACCCAGGTTGCAAGTCCGGTTTCGCACCGACATAAGCAAGGAATCATGCAAGCGGATCTTCGACTGAAATAAACAAGACATGTAGGTGATTGGAGGGTGAGATACAACACATTAAACATTATACACTAACAACGTACTAGCACATTCCGCTATATCAACAGTTGGTAGAAGATCTGAAATTTAAGATAATGGGCTTTCTCTTGTTAGGGTCGAAATTTGATGAAATTTACGAAGATCAAAAACTTCAAGTTTTATAACATTTAATTTTTTCCTTCACACATGAAATTTTCATGCCGTTTACTTGGAGTTTAAGAGGTACAACAACTTCACATTTTATTTATATTTTAAATTTGAATTATATTTTACAAACGAATTTTTGGAGACGTCAAATTATTTCTAATTTAATGCATGATTATACGCAGGTAAACGCGGAATAGAAAGCATAACACAATGATTAAACAACGTCGTGTTTTGTGTCACCTAAACTTTGAATTAAATCTAAAACTCCGAGTTGTATGGAATTTTACGAAAACGTAAACTTGCTTAAACGCGTTTTTTCATGCAGTGTTTGGTAACGCTAAACACTGGAGTAAACGCAATAATCTCCCAATTAATTACAAAAAATCTACTTGCAACAAATCGACTTAGTGAAGCTCGTAAGTTTAATATTAAAGTAGATGATATCTGCTTACAAACTGTATCTACGCAAAAATATTGATGAACATCTTTCTTGGACAACCCACATAGACCACCTATGTTCGGCTATCTCTAGTAAGATTTCGCTTTTAAGACAATTATCAGAATATGTTGATGTTGATGTGCAGAAACGTTTTTATCAGGGATACATTTTACCTTTAATAGATTACGGTTCTATCACATGGGGGTCAGCTTCAAAACCTAATATTGAACGGGTATCCAAATTACAAAAACGCGCTGCTAGAATCATATTAAGCGCTGACTTTGACACACCATCTTCAGAGCTGTTTCAAAAGCTCAACTAGCCTTCGATAGAAAATAGAATCAAATATAATAAGGCAGTTCTTACCTACAGAGCTCTTAATAAACAAACACCAGAATACATTTCAAAGTTCTGAAACACACTCATTGAATTTAAGAGCAACAGAAAATAAATCCCTACACATACCAAGGGCACATAGTACCATTTACGATAAGTCTTTTACATGCTCAGCCCCGAAACTGTGGAACGCTCTTCCTCAAACGACAAGAAATGCAGATTCTCTTTCAACTTTTAAAAAACAACTTAAAAATATTTTAATCTGCTGATGCACTTAATTACATGTACATGTTTCTTTAAATGATTTTTAAAAAGTGCATTGTTCTTAAAACAATTCTTAATCTTTTTAAAGTATGGCATGTTTTAATTTTAAAAAGGTTTTATGTTTTATGCGCTCATATTCACAAATGTTTGAATATATGTATATATATTTGTTTTAAGAGGGCCGCAAGGTAGAATAGCTTAAGCTAATTGTGTTACCCTCTATAAATATAGTATAAATAAAATAAAATAAAAATGACTATGTGTTATACCCATGTAACCTGATATATGAGCCCCCTCTTGGAAAAACCAACAATGTGGTTTCCGAACAGGTCTGACACAAACCCAGCTGTACAAGCACGAAAGCAGGCTAGAAGCTTGAAATTTCGGATTTAGGAAGAAGAGGAAGTGTACTATCCGTGTAGCGAAAACAAAGGCGCTCATCAGCTTCGCAGTAACTGCGAAGCTGATCTGCGCCTTTTATGCTAATTGTTGGTTTTCTCATGAGGCGGTTCATATAAACCTTCTGATCATGTATGTGTCATGAATATTAAAAACAATTTCATGAATGAGAGAAAATACGAAAAAATAAAGAGATTTGCCAACAAAAATCACTTATATCTCGGCTTCGCATTGACTTAGAGTTCTGAAAGCGGCTTCGAATGATTGCTTGGACAATACGCGAGGACCTCGTGGTCTAATGTAAAAATCATATGAGATTTAGTTTCATGGATATTCATAAAGCTTTGATAAAAATAGTAAATAAGATAGGGATCAAACATGTTTTTACGTGCATTAACATTCGCTGGGTTCCGAGGAAGACGTTGAAACCCAAGGGCGGAACCCAGCGAATGTTAGTACACGGAAAAACAGGTTTGATCGCTATTATATAAATGTTTCGAAAATGTTTCGAAAATGTATCAAAAATGGACTTTTGATGCTTTATTTTGAGGAACATTTTGTTTACATTTTTGGCACTGTTGACATTGTCTTTGATATGCTCGTTCCGGGGCCGGCTACTTCCCGCGCACAGCTGTCAATAAAATGGCGAACAATTGGAAAGCCACGCGATCGGCGATTATTTCAGAATTTCTTAATTATTTGCCATTGTACATAATCAAAGACAGCGTGGCTCTTACAGGTATTTATTAATTAACTTATTAGTATATAGTACTTATACGGAGAATTTGGTCTGAGTGATACTGGTGACGTTTCTTTTTTCGTATAGTCTATACTGGATTTCACCTCGACCTAATACAGCTGACCTCGCACTGATACGGTTGACCTCGTATCTATACGGATTTACCTGCTATCTATATGGAAATCCCTACATCTGATTGGTCAAAATTCACGTGCAAGGTCACGTCTCGCGTTGAATGAGTTGAGAGAAAAAAACAATGGCGGCGATTCAGCCGATCAGTAAAATAGTGAACAAACAAACAAAAATAATGTCAACATCTTTGAAAAGAATGTCAGACATTGGCGCTAAGAATGACGAAGATATGTTTGATGTGATAGAGGATGATATGGACCGATATGGACTTTTGACAGTTAATTAATAAAAATCTCATTAATCAAGTAATTTCGTATTGGACCAGTTACAGATCCTCGGACAGCTGTATTGGACCTGTAACTGGTCCAATACGAAATAACTTGATTAATAACATTATAGTATTTAAAACAAATCATTAATATTTACGGTGAATATTGCTAAATTATTCCTTTCCCATTTTCCGGTTGTGTCAATTTCAATTGTAATTTATTTGTTGAGATTTTGAAGGATTTAAGTCACACAGTGAACGTTACTGTTTCGCCAACATTAGGCCAAAATTGTATGTTGGCGTCCATCGTGTATTTAGTTATAGCAGACAACACGTGTGACACGCAGTCAAGAAGGCCTCGGAACTGTATAAGTAAAAGCCATGTATCAACAGCACGTGCTCACAAGAATTGCTATATTAACGCACGGCTGTCTACTCAATAACATATGGCTGTTAATATCGTGTGACACAGGTTTTTATGCAATAATAGAAGATTAAGGGTATCCATCGAGATCTTGACTGCAACCTCATGCTTTGTGGTATATACATGACAAAATGACAATCATAAACTATAAATAAATAAACCAACAATCTGCATATGCGAAAAAAGGCGAAGCTGATCAGCGCCTTTGTTTTCGCTACACGGATAGTACAATTACTCTACTTTCTAGATACAAATTTTCCAGCCTCTAACCTAGACGAATATTTCTATCGGTATTCCGTTAAACCTCTCAGGGGAAGTGGAACGAGGTACCGAAGTGGAGCGGAGTGACAGTTAGCCAGCTGATCTACCTCTAACTATCTTCTATGACTGTACAGCCCAGTTTGTGTCGGACCTGGTCGGAATTCAAATTGTTGGTTTTCTCACGCACAGGCTCAAATGTAATCAAATAGTAATCATTTGATGTTTTGTATTTTCTAAAATTTCTAAAGTTGTGATTAATATTCATGAAACTGAAATTCAGATGATGTATCTAGAGGACTGAGGACAATAGTCCATTGCCTTAGCATTTTCAGCATTCTAGGTCTAGTAACAGCCCAGGTTCGAATGAGTTTGTTTTATATCCCTTATTTTTCTGCATCTGATGAGATTTCTTAAGTTTTTATTAGTATTCATGAATATGCAAATGAAATGATTTGTAAAGGTTAAAGTGTTGTGTCCATGGATGATATGGCTGAGGATTAGTTTTGGAGGGCCACATTTTACAGGTTTATTTAATTGTCTTGTTCAAGATAAATAGAATCCATCATGGGTGTTCCGAGGGTCCACCCGTTCTAGTAGGCTCGCCGAAACGGTGGACTGGAGGGTTGGGGTTTTCCTATACTCCGTTTAAATTTCTTTTACCGGTAACGTCACCTTGTTTCGTGCTTTATATCCTGGTACCGTGCTTTATTTAGCAGGGTATCCAGGTATTCCATAGAAAGTATGTCTTGGTTTCAGCAGACAAAGCCGCAAACAATGTTGTTGTTTGTAGGTTTCACTGTATTAACACCTAAAACAGGAGCTTGATGGTACCAGGGCTTATCAGGAGACAGATAGTGATGAAATGTCTGTAGTTAATGCTCACTTAAACGAATTACCTGTAAAGTTTTCTGTTTGTGTCAATGAAGGCCAAGACAAACTTCCTACGATGTATTGGTTACCTCAGCTTCATAAAAGACCGAACAAAGCTAGATTATTGCTAAACTTCCTGTCTTACAGCCATCAAATCTCATGTCATAAGATACTGTGAGACGCAGTATCCCAGATAGCACGTATACATTGGCCCTCCATTGGCCCGTCGGACGTCGCACGATTGGCCCATGGTTGTAAATCTTGAATGGGCCAACGTAGCTTTTGCTCATCGGCCCATCTTTGGCCCATAACAATGGTTCGTGATTGGGCCAATCATGGCTGAGGTTTTTCATTTTTTGTTGGCCCATCACTGTTTGAATGTGCTCATTACAAGCTATCGACGATGTATTTCTATTGCATATGTACACAGTCGGTACAGTTTCTTGTTCTGCAGCACCATGGTGACAGTCGAGCTTGGTCTCTTGTCTTTGGAGAAGGTAAACTCTTCATTTTTCGTTTTCTCTGTGTTGTATTATTTTGACAACTGGTCTTCTGAAAACAAACGAATAAATACAGCACCAAGAAAAAAAAAAACATAAACTAGCCTCATTTATGCAACATTTTAACGCATGTATTTTAGCTCATAAAGGAATAGCTGTTAAAGAAATACATGTAAAAACTAAAACCTCTTTGTTGCAACGAAGTATAAAACAATGAAGTATATAATATGAAATCAATTATATTTTCATATCTGCCTTTAATAAGATGGAGAAATGAGCTTAATAAGTAATGCAAAATAATAAATAAAACTTACCTTCTAAACCTCAGAGTGTCTGTTTCTTAACATGCAAAACCGACTTCTCTAAAACTTCATGCGAAACACCTGTTAATAATTTTCACATGCCTGAGAAATTTTCTCGTTGCTATGACAACTGATGTACTCTTGTACTCTGGCTGGAGCAGCGAAGCAAATAATAAACCACAATATTATGATGTTACAGTGAAAAATGTGTTAACTTCAATTTTGCTCCCATTGCTTACTAAATATTTAAAGAATAGATATAAAATTTAAATGGCCTGGTCAAGGAAGTAACTGCTAATTAGGATAATGGTTTTAAAATCATTTACATATGAATCATAATAATTATTTATGATTGATATATAAATTGAAACTATGAGGAAACTGGACTGTTTATTACGTCTCTTTATTGAAAAAGATTTAAAGACAATTAATCGATTACAAATTAACACCGGTCAGTATTTAATCATATACGAATCGGCCAATGATATGCCAACCATCGGCCAACGGAAAGTTTTTATTTATTTTCTCAGACCCTTTTGTATGAGCCTTGTCATACATGTACAAGGTCACTACAGTTAACACTTTCCTTCAATATATGTCAATTCGAACTTAAACTATTATGCATTAATGTCATCTAAACTACTAAACTATATAAAAAAAAATCCTTTTTCTATTCCAGCTGGCACAAAGCATCAACGAACGTTGTGTGCCTGCTGGGTATAAGTGCATCATTTATTACAATGGCTAACAACTATTGGGTCATTCTTGTTTCTGTGAATTTAAAGAAAATCACTTTCATGATCCGTTGCAGTAACAGATCGTTTGCCAAAATTGGGCCAACGTCGGCAAATATTGCATGTGAATGCACTACTATACCAACATTGGCCCAATCATGTACATGCAACCGCAACCAAACGCCAATTACCCAATCAATATGCAATGTTGGCCCAATGATATTTGCTATCTGGGATGAAACTTCAAATAAAAATTGATTTTGGTCGATAAAAATTCTGGCGAGATGTTCAGTAAAATACTGAGAAGTAAACAGTCCCTCTTCGTTTAACGCTTTGACGTGTAATTAGATTAATCTTAAAATAGATTTATGTCAACACCCTTCATTTGACCGACACGAAACAGAAAATTAGTGCATATATATAATCAAACGGTTCCTACTTAACAGAAAATCAATAAATGAAGTTGAGTTTTCCTGGTGTGTTAAAATAAATGTTGGAATGCATGTTGAAACCAAAAGTGTAAAAGGAAACTACATGTACTAAGTTTTCTGTTTGTGTCAATGGAGGCCAAGGCAAACTTCCTACGATGTACTGGTTACCTAAGCTTCACAAAAGACCATATAAGGCTAGATTTATTGCTAATTCTAGTTCTTGTATTTCCTGTCTTACTGCTATCAAATCTCATAAGATACTGTGCGACAGTGTATGAAACTTAAAAAACAAACAAAAAAAAAAAAAAAAGAAAAAAAAAAAAAACTGGTTTTGGTCAATAAAAAATTATGGCGAGGTGCTCAGTAAACTGAAGTGTATAGAGTTCAGTGCGACGAGCTTGTCCACATACGATTTTTCTACTCTGTATACCACATTGCCACATAATCTGATTAAAGAAAAACTTCAAAAGAGCATTAAAAAAGTATGGTTCACTTTATGTAGCCGGTTATGACAGAGAAAAGGTACAAGCAGGCAAAGATCAGGAAAAGGCGCAATCAGAAAAAGATTCCCACTCCAAAAACCGAGGTGGTAAAAAACCAAACTAACAATCAGGTATTTATACCATGAAACATATCGTAAGCCGAATGAGCAGCTATTTTCCCAATAGGTGGCCACTCAGTTACCTTAACTAAAACTATGAAAACACACATAAGGCGCCAACAGCACAAAAAAGTTTTTTAAACACCAAGACATAAAACAAAAAGAACCACCACAGAAGTATCGCCTTGGAACGATCAGTAACACAAAGTAACTGGCGGGCTTAAACCGGTTTTACAGGCGCCTAACCTCACCCTCAGCTTCTGCAGTGGTTCATAACATATAGTTAGTTCTTCGGTCCTCGTGGTGAATCTCTAACTAGTCAATGAATCATCAAGAACAAACAAATAAATCATGATTAACATCCTGATGAATTAAAAACCAGGACTCACAGATTGAGTAAGCTGCCCGACGATGGAGATCCCTGGGCGCCGAATAACCTACTAACTCCGGAGCAAAAGAAAACCGGTGGGCCAAGCAACAGACACGAAGCTCCGGCCCCAACCAACTAAAATGAATAGCTTTTAAGTCGGGGCCATCATAGAGTCTGACGCCCGACCCACCGACGTGCAATTAAAGAAGGCAGCATAGTTATCAACCATGATTGGGCTAAAAACTAAGCATGCAGACTGTCGCATAACATTCAAGTTATAACCTATACAAACTGACTGCAAGTTATAACCTATACAAGCTTTTTTCACTTCCTCTGACGAAAGTCGATAGACACTTTGATCATGTCAGAATGTATGCGATGCCTTATCCTATCTCCTGGAGAATATTTATATTAGATTCGGAACCAAGTCGTTGGACAAATCGTTGGAATTCCGATGGGTACAAATTGCGCCCTCTCGTAGCTGATTTATTTTTATACTGCTACGAAAGATAGTTCATGGATTCTCTTAGCCATGACAATTAAGCTGATGTTATCGAGGCCTTTAATGCGACTTCAAGGTACCTCCATGACCTTTTGAACATTGACAATCCATATTTTGAAGGCATGGTCAATCAAATTTATCCACCTGAACTACATGTACAGTTGAATAAAGCCAACATAACAGATGCCGAAACCCCCTTTTTGGATTTACATCTTTCTATTGCAAATGGATTTGTTTCTCCTAAAATTTATGATAAACGCGATAACTTTGATTTTGATATAGTAAACTTTCCGTTTTTGACGTTCCTCGCCGTGCTTCGTATGGTGTATACATTTCGCAGCTTATTAGGTTTGCTAGAGCCTGCAATCATGTAGCGGACTTCAACGCGCGAAATCAATGTTTAACAGCCAAACTTCTCCAGCAGGGCTATCGGTATCATAAACTTCGAAAAACATTGTCTGAATTTTATCGCAGACATTATGAGTTGATTTCTAAATTTTATGTTGGGCTAAAGACGCTTTCGGAACCAGAATTTAATGGTGACTTGGTTTACAGACTTAAGAAACTTATAGGAAGGAATGATTTTTTCTTTTCAGTTCAGAAAAATCATAACACGTTACAAACGTATAGGTTATAAATTGAATGTTATGCGTCAGTCTACATGCTAAGTTTTTAACCCAAGCATGGTTGATAACTATGCTGCCTTCTTTACATGTAATTGCACGCCGTTGGGTCGGGCGTCAGACTTTATGATGGCCCCGACATAAAGCTATTCATTTTGGTTGGTTGGGGCCGAGCTTCTTGTCAGTAAGTTATTCGGCGCCCAGGGATCTCCATCGTCGTTAGAGATTCACCACGAGGACCGAGCAACTAACTAAATGTTGTGAACCGCAGCAGAAGATGAGAGGGAGGTTGGGCGCCTGTAACACCTGTTATATATAATTGATTCAATAATATTGATTCTTTTAAAAGCTATTACTTATAATTTATATATATATAATCAAAGGGGAGTAACCCAATTAATTAATATATATTTCTTTTTATGTTTCTACAATTTATTATCTAGAACTTTGTAGAAGAATGTCATTGATTATTTTTATCACTGTTATATAATTTAGAAGTATAGAAAATTCTATGAGCACTTTGTGGATAATTCCAGATGAAAATGGAGTGAGTGTTTTTTTTTACCATAACTTAAAAATATATTTGGACTATGTATACTGAGATCTCGAAGGGTCTAGTGGACTCTCGTTTAGTCTTGATGGTCGTTGCGGCCTTGAATTCTCTCTGGAGAATTCTAAATTCTCTTTGGAGAATTTAAAAGAACTTTCGTTTAGTTCGTTTCTTTTCTAGAGAAAAGTTTATTATATCATTCTCTAGAAACCTGGAGAATTTCCTTAGATGTATAAATATAGGTCCCAATTCAGTCGTAGGGATTCAGAAATTTGAAGTGATTTAAAGTATATAATTTTGGTTGTTTCACTAGTGTTTTGTGTGGATTAAAATATACATGTGCTCATATTCTGGTTACTGGATTGTGGACTTACATTTGAGGGACAAGGACTTATTTGACATTAACTTTGTAAGTTATTTATTTATTTATTTACTTATCTGTTTGTTTGTTTTTATGTATTTGCAGCATTTATTTGTTTGATTAAATATTGTTAAGTTTAAATTACTTGGTTGTTTTTCGCTGTACCTGTCTAGTTACGCTAGGTCGTAACAGATTTTGGGGGCTCGTCCGGGATTGAACATTTTGTGCACCTATTTTATTCTGAATTTGAAAAGATATTTATTGTTTGTCATACCAGCAAAAAGCAACCATGTTATTCAAACTTGAAGATTTCATTGCTGCGCCTTCTCAAGAGCTGTTAAACTTGACCAAAAAGAGTGATCTTTTAGACATTGCTAGTCATTATAGCATACCTGATGTCAAAACATCTATGTTAAAACGTGAAATTAAGAATGTTATCATTCAGTTTCTTGTTGATGAGGAATTTTTTGAACCCTCAGCTACATCTCTTATTATGGTCTCACAAACCGACATACAGTTGAAAGAGTTAGAATTAAAAAGGCATCTTGAATTGGAAAAATTAAGATTAGAATTTGAAGAAAAAAGAAGGGCAGATAAGGAAGAAAGGGAAGAAAGAATGCATAGAGAAAAGTTAGAGTTAGAAAAAGAAAAGTTAGCAAAGGAAGAGCGAGAAAAAGAAAAACAAATGCAGTTTGAAAGAGAAAAATTAGAAAAACAAAGAGAGTTAGAAGAAAGGCTTTTAAAGGAAAAATTAGATATGGAAGAAAGAGAGAAAGAAAAACAAAGGGAAATGGAAGAACGAGAGAAGGAAAAACACAGAGAAATGTTAAAAGAAATAGAACTTGAAAAAGAAAGAATGCATTATGATATTAAAATGAAAGAGCTTGAATTAAGCAGTAAATCAATGCCTCCTGTGTCTTTTGATCCTAGTAAAGTATTTGATGTTACAAAGCATATCAGGCTCGTTCCTCCATTTCAAGAAAAAGAAGTAGATAAGTACTTTTTACATTTTGAGAAGGTAGCAGAAAATTTGAAATGGCCAAAAGAGCATTGGACCTTGCTTCTACAGAGTGTTGTTATTGGTAAAGCTCGAGAAATTTACACTCAGCTTCCACTTGATCAAAGTTCAGATTATGACACAGTCAAAAATCTGATTCTTAAGGCTTATGAGTTAGTACCTGAAGCTTATAGGCAGAAATTCAGAAATTGTAGGAAAGAACATGACCAAACCCATGTAGAATTTGCTAGAACTAAGGAGCAATTATTTGATAGGTGGTGTTCTTCAAAGGATGTAAAGTCTGATCATGCAAAATTAAGACAGCTCATGCTTGTTGAAGAGTTCAAACGATGCATACACTCTGATGTCAAATCTTTTCTTGACGAAAGGGAAGTAGAAACTTTAGATGTAGCAGCACGATTAGCTGATGATTATGCTTTGACTCATAAGGTGTCTTTTGTAAATAAGCCTTACAAGAAACCTTTTAACCCTCAATTTAAACCTAATACACCTCAGTCAAAACCATTTAACCCTCAACAGAGAAATAATTCTCCTCAACCTAATCCACAACCACAAGCTGGACTAACAGCTGATAGTTCCAGTCCTTCACATAATCCTAAAAATAAAGATACTAGTGAAAACAAGGGTCAAAGATCCTCATACTCACCCCGGCTGTTTTGCAATTATTGTAAAGGTGACGGTCACGTCATTTCTGAATGTGAAACTTTGAAAAGAAGAAAAGAGAGACAAAATCAAAATAATTCTAGACCAACAGGTCTTACTTCTTTAAGGTCAAAACCACAGTCGATTATTCAGGATGAAAATCCTATTTTGGCCAAAACGTCTGCGACTGATTGTATTATGGAGATTTATGAACCATTCTTATCAGAAGGTTTTGTGTCACTTACTAGTGATTCTGCCCAGTCTACCCCTATTAAAATCTTACGAGATACCGGAGCTTCTCAGTCTCTTATTTTAGCAGATACCCTGCCTTTTTCCGAGAAGACTTCAACTGGGACAAGTGTCCTTATTCAGGGAGTAGAGTGTGGATTTGTTAATGTACCGCTCCATAACATTTATTTGTCTTCAGACTTAGTTTCTGGTCCTGTGGCTGTAGGTATTAGGCCTTCTTTACCTTTTAAAGGTGTTCACTTGCTATTAGGCAATGACTTAGCCGGAGATAAGGTTGTGGTAAACCCACTTTTGACCAATACACCTTGTGAGGATCAATTGCCTGATCCCATTGAGCAGGAAATTCCTGATCTTTACCCTTCATGTGCCGTTACAAGGGCTATGGCAAAAAAGTCAAATTGAATGATGGGATACAGGATATTGACTTAACTGACACTTTTATAGGTCAGTCTTTTCATGATGAGATTTCAAAATCTCTTTCTTCAAGTCAAACTGACTTCAACAATCAAAGGTCAGACAATGACCTTTCACCTTCAATTTTTGACCAAGGTCACGACCAAATGTCAAGGTCACAACTTTGTCAAGAACAGCACAGTGATCCTGAAATCTCGCCTTTATTTGAAAGGGCTTTAGATGAAAATGAAATTTCTCAGGTTCCTGTTTGTTTTTATGTCAAAAATGACATCTTAATGAGAAAATGGCGTCCTCCTGATGTTTCAGCGGAAGACGAATGGACCATAAATCACCAAATTGTGGTTCCTAAGGCTTATCGTCCTGAAATCTTAAACTTGGCCCATGAAACTCCCATGTCAGGTCATTTAGGGATAAATAAGACTTACCACAAAATTCTCAAGCATTTCTACTGGCCAGGATTAAAATCTGATGTTTCCCAACATTGCAAATCCTGTCACACTTGTCAAATGGTAGGAAAACCTAATCAGACTATTCCAAAAGCTAATTTACAGCCTATTCCTGCATTTGATGAACCATTTAGTAGGATTATCATTGACTGTGTAGGTCCGTTACCCAAGACTAAATCAGGTTGTCAATATCTCTTGACTATAATGTGTGCTTCAACACGTTTTCCTGAAGCAATTCCACTCAGGAATATCAAGACGAAAACAATATTTAAGGCCCTTGTAAAGTTTTTCACACTTGTAGGTCTTCCAAAATCAGTCCAATCAGATCAGGGTTCCAATTTTATGTCAGGAACATTTCAGCAAGTAATGCATGAACTTGGCATTAAACAATACAAGTCATCAGCTTATCATCCTGAAAGTCAAGGTGCTTTGGAAAGATTCCATCAAACTTTGAAGAACATGATCAGATCTTACTGTTTTGACACCGAAAAAGATTGGGATGAAGGCATACATTTGCTATTATTTGCTGTCAGAGAGTCAGTACAAGAGTCTCTTGGGTTCAGTCCGTTTGAACTTGTTTTCGGACACACTGTTCGTGGACCTTTAAAACTTATGAAAGAGAAGTTTCTTTCAAGTAATGACAGTCCTTTGAACTTACTTCAGTATGTGTCTGACTTCAAAACTAGATTGACAAAAGCTTGGGAAGTTGCTCGGTCCAATCTTAAGTCAGCTCAGAGCAAAATGAAGTTGCATTTTGATGAAAATGCTCAGAACAGAAATTTTGACCCTGGAGACAAGGTGATTGCTCTTTTGCCCATTCCTGGCAGGCCATTACAAGCTAGATATTATGGTCCATATACTGTTGAGAAAAGGTTAAGTGATGTAAATTACATTGTTAACACTCCTGGGAGGCGCAAACAAAAACAATTATGTCATATTAACATGCTTAAAAAGTACATTGATAGGGATAGTGATAATGATAGTTCAGTTATTTCCTCAGTAAGCATAGTTAATTCTGTCCTCATGAACAAAATCAGACAGACTTTGAAGAAATGAACTCTGTGAACTGTGAACCATTATCCTCAAAACTCCAGAATTCTGACATTCTGCATGACCTTGATCAGAAACTGTCACATCTAGATCCGGACAAGAAACATGAACTAAAACAATTAATTCTTGAATATGAGCACTTATTTCCGGACATTTCATCCAGAACCGATAAAATCTACCATGATGTAGACATTATTGAAGGAGCAAAACCGGTGAAACAACATCCGTATAGACTTCATCCTGAAAGACAACAATATCTCAGGAAAGAAGTTAAGTATTTGCTGGACAATGACTTTATAGAACCTAGTCAAAGTGAATGGAGTTCTCCTTGTATACTTGTGCCAAAATCTGATGGGACATTTCGAATGTGCACAGACTATAGAAAAGTAAATTCTGTCACAAAAACTGACACATTTCCCATACCAAGAATTGATGACTGCATCGACAACATTGGTCACGCCAAATATGTGACGAAATTCGATCTTTTGAAAGGGTTTTGGCAGATTCCACTTACAGACAGAGCAAAGGAGATCTCGGCATTTGTTACTCCTGATGGACTTTATCAATATAAAGTGATGCCTTTTGGCAACATTTCAGCGCTTGGTTAATAGTTTGATTTTCGGTCTGGATGGGTGTAAAGCTTACATCGACGATGCCATCATCTACAGTGAAGAGTGGAAACAACACCTGGAGATCATCAGAGAATTCTTCAAAAGACTCAGTGATGCTAAACTGACAATAAACTTACCGAAAAGTGAATTTTGCCATGCAAGTTTGACATTTCTAGGACATATTGTTGGACAAGGTCAGGTCAGACCTGTAGAAGCCAAAGTTGAGGCTATATCAGATTTTCCTGTACCTACAGGAAAACGGCAACTGATGCGCTTTTTGGGTATGGCTGGATATTACAGAAGGTTCTGTAATAATTTTTCAGTTATAGCTGAGCCTTTGACAAATTTACTTGGTAAGAAGGTCAGGTATGTTTGGTCTGAGGCTTGTCAGAAGTCTTTTGACCAGTTAAAGGCCATACTTAAGAGTGCTCCAGTTCTATCAGCACCACGCTTTGACAGAGAATTCAAAATGGCGGTGGATGCAAGTGATGTTGGTGCAGGCAGTGTATTGTTACAAGAAGATGACAATGGTGTTGATCATCCTGTTTGTTACTTTTCAAAGAAGTTTGACAAACATCAAAGAAATTATTCTACTATAGAGAAAGAATGTCTATCTCTTATTCTTGCCCTTCAACACTTTCAAGTGTATCTGTCTTCTGCAAATTCACCAATTGTCGTCTTCAGTGATCACAATCCACTGACCTTCATACACAAAATGAAAAACAAGAATCAGCGTTTGCTCAGATGGAGTCTCATGTTGCAAGAGCACAATCTTGACATTAGACACATAAAAGGTAGAGATAATATAATTCCAGACACCCTTTCAAGAGCTTGACAGTTTTGCCTTGTATGTTTGCATATGAGTATTGCAAAAGAAAGTTTTATTTCACAAAACTTTCTTTTCGTTGAAGAGGGGAAGTGTTATATATAATTGATTCAATAATATTGATTCTTTTAAAAGCTATTACTTATAATTTATATATATATAATCAAAGGGGAGTAACCCAATTAATTAATATATATTTCTTTTTATGTTTCTACAATTTATTATCTAGAACTTTGTAGAAGAATGTCATTGATTATTTTTATCACTGTTATATAATTTAGAAGTATAGAAAATTCTATGAGCACTTTGTGGATAATTCCAGATGAAAATGGAGTGAGTGTTTTTTTTTACCATAACTTAAAAATATATTTGGACTATGTATACTGAGATCTCGAAGGGTCTAGTGGACTCTCGTTTAGTCTTGATGGTCGTTGCGGCCTTGAATTCTCTCTGGAGAATTCTAAATTCTCTTTGGAGAATTTAAAAGAACTTTCGTTTAGTTCGTTTCTTTTCTAGAGAAAAGTTTATTATATCATTCTCTAGAAACCTGGAGAATTTCCTTAGATGTATAAATATAGGTCCCAATTCAGTCGTAGGGATTCAGAAATTTGAAGTGATTTAAAGTATATAATTTTGGTTGTTTCACTAGTGTTTTGTGTGGATTAAAATATACATGACTGTGCTCATATTCTGGTTACTGGATTGTGGACTTACATTTGAGGGACAAGGACTTATTTGACATTAACTTTGTAAGTTATTTATTTATTTATTTACTTATCTGTTTGTTTGTTTTTATGTATTTGCAGCATTTATTTGTTTGATTAAATATTGTTAAGTTTAAATTACTTGGTTGTTTTTCGCTGTACCTGTCTAGTTACGCTAGGTCGTAACACACCGGTTTAAGCTCCCCAGTAATTTTATATTATTGATCGTTCCAAGGCGATACTTCTGTTGTGGTTCTAATTGTTTTGTGTTTTCGAGTCGAATTCTGTGCTGTTTAAGCCTTATGTACGTTTTCATATTTTAGTTCAGTTTGGGTAACTAAGTGGCCGCCTTTTGGGGAATACATGTAGCTGCTCACTCGGCTTACAATATGTTTTCTTGGTATACGTACCTTACTGTCATTTTAGTTTTTCCCACCCCTCGGTTAATGGAGTGGGATTATCTTTCTGATTGCGCCATTTTCTGATCATTGCCTAACTCTGCCTCTTTATGGCCATACAAAATATTGGTGTTTTAATCGAACCGCTGTTCTGCAGTTCGTGACGATACGACCACTTGGTTCGGAACTGGGAAAGATTCGAAACCGGATAAAAGCTGTATTGCTTTAATTTGCTCGTAACACTAGTGTTTAGTCCTCACCTTGGAACCAAAATTGACGCTACGCATCCACCCTAAACTACAGAAGCTGGTAACTATAAAACTAGTTTAAGCCCGCCAGTAATTTCACCAATCGCTCCAAAGCGATACTTCTGTGGCGGCTATAATTGTTTTATGTATTGGTGTTGAATTTTTGTGCTGTTTGCACCTAAAATATGTTTTTATACTTTAGTTAAATTTGGGTAACTGAGTGGCCGCCTATTGGATAAAAGCTGCTCTCTCGTCTTACGATATATTTTCTTACTGTCTACACACCATCTTCCAGAAACTGCATTTTTCAAAATCTCACTTTTCTGAAAGACTTCAAGAAAAATATGAGCATGTCACCATTTTGCATACCAAAAGTCTTTAAAAGTGCCACCAAAATTTTGAAAATCGGTCAACAAATAAAAATTTTATGCACAAAAAATATTTTTTAATAGGGCTTTTTCCATTGTAAAATTGCCAGCAAGGGAAGTAACTATTTTCCCGGA
Source organism: Rugalucina vietnamica (assembly GCA_964017185.1). NCBI lineage: Eukaryota > Metazoa > Mollusca > Bivalvia > Lucinida > Lucinidae > Rugalucina > Rugalucina vietnamica. The sequence continues at coordinate 12,264,701 of OZ024883.1, forward strand.
AAAAATCTAAATTGATTATTTTTCATCTAAAATGCACCAAACCAAAACAAAATTGTTTTGTATGCATAGCTGAGCGCCAAACTCTTAAAATTATTCCACAAGTTTGCTTGGTTTTCAGTTTTAAGGTGTTTGGATTACCTCCCTTGCACATGCAAAATTCCTATTCAAAATGATTTTTGGGCATTATTATTTTATTAGTGAACCGATTTTCAAACTTTTTGTGGCACTTTTTAGGACTCATGAGTTGCAAAAAGATGACATAGTCATATTTTTCTTGTGGTGTTTCAGAAAAGTGAGATTTCGAAAAATGCAGTTTCTGAAAGATGGTGTTCAGACAGTAGTACAAGTATCTCATTGTTAATTTAGTTTTTTCCCACCTCGGATTTTATTTCTGATAGAATCATTTCATTGTCTACTTTCACCTTTGTTTATAGTGGTACAAGGAATAATTCTGGACTAGGGTGTCCAGTATGTACATAAAATGCCATCATGAGATTTCGTTGGAAGTCGTGGAAACGAAAATGCTCCTGATTGACCTTTGACATGGCCGTAGAACACGCCGTGCATCCGGTCCAATGTTGTTTGTAATAAAATTGGGAACAATTCTATCCTGGATGCCGAGCATCAACAAACATCTCATTATGAGTTATAACAGAAAATCATACCAGTCTATTACACATCAATATCACAAATGAATTTTGTTTTATATTTTTTTCAAGTGACTTAATATGCTACTTATGATCAAAAACTGTTTGTTGTGCCGGCGTATTGTGGCGATCGAAAAACGCACCAATATTATAGTATAAATTCCTGTATCTATCAGGATCATGCACCATGCTACAGAGCTCACAATACGCCCGTTGAGCTTCATCAATAAAAAGGTCTACTTGGTATCTATTCTTTGTCTTCAGATATTGAGTGTAACGGTCTTCACTTTTCATCAACGATTTCAAGTAATCCGCCAAATCTGCCGGACTATCAAGTTTGCTAATGTCAATCACTGTATTAGGCGGGGCTAAATTGTCGTAATCCGCTGCTCCGCCGACAATTTGTACCATATCTTTGGAAAAGTTCTCAAACAATTTCTCCGTGACGTAGTCTCGGCGATATGAGTTTTCAAGATTAAAGCGAAAGAAATACTCTTCTTCTAATTGTCCAGTACATGCGCCATGTTTTTGGCATATGTCCGAACCACATTTTCCAATTATGTCAATATCAATATATTTGCTCAGTTCTTTCGCATAATCCTCTCTTCTAGAACTTGTGTTGCAATGACTCACGAACCAAATAATGCCTTTTTTCTTCTTTCTGTATATGTCAGTATAGTTTTTAACAGGTAATTTATTTGTCCTCTTCTTTATTCTGCCATATGGGTAGAATATATCCGAATCTCGTCGGTATGTCATAGTCCAATTAAAGACATACTCAAAGTTTTGCAAAGGTATTCTTGCCGAGCTAACTGGTTCCTTCTCCACACCTACGAATACTTGTCCATCATGTTTATGTGGTGGGTGACCCAAAAGTTTGAGTCGATTAATTTCGAAAAGAATCGCATCTCCACTAATAGGATCATAAAGTTTGTTTGTATCGTTGAAAAGAAAGAAATCAACTTCACAACGACAACAGCACTGTGTAATGTCAATTTTCCTACACCAACTTCTAACTCCGATGCCATCGTACCAGACGTCGAACCAAAGAATCGTTTTGGAGGTATCTTTGCACTTTGAGATGACTTCAGGCTTCCTCTCTGGAAAGTCTTTCAGCCAAGATTTTATTTGTTCAAACCTGCGTTCTTTTGTTTCATTCGTTTGCTGTTCGGGTAGATAATCATAGATATTAACGGTTTCACGATTCATTTCCGTGTACCCTACATCAAAATTGCCCTTCGTATTCTTCTGTGATTGGCTTACAGCTGAAGCAACACTTTTTAACCCACTTGTTTCGGCTGTATCACTGGATTGCCTCTTTTCAACTGTAGGAAAGTTCCTAACTGTCAACGATCTGTACTCGTATGTTAGCATCATAACTAGGACCATTACACATGTTAGTAAAACTAGACCCTACTTCTCACGTACCATTTTTATTCTGGAAAAAAGAAGGTGTATTCAATAGTTTGTAATGAATTTAACATTTTCAAGTTTCAGAATACCATTCAGTGAAAAGGTGTCTTCCATTTCATTTATATTCACATAAATTAACGCATTACTTCGAAAGTGCATTGAATGCCCCCCCCCCCCCCCCCGCCTACCCGCCGAAGTAAAATCAGATAATATTCGCCGATACCACTGCGATCCTAGCACATGTAGAATCTGGATATCGTCTGGAAGGCATTACGGAAATAAAGTATTTTTCCACTGTGCAAACAGATAATTTGACATTTAATCTAAAGCTCACCTGAGCCAAAGGCTCCCATATAACAGAGGCGGTTCTAACGAGTACCCACAATATATGTTTTGGAGCAAAAAATAAGAAAATATGCTTACCCCTGCATACCCCAGTTTTACTATATAAAAGTGGGGTTTAAGGGGGTATACATTGCACGTACATGTTTTCATGATGGGTAAGGACGCAGCGGTTATGATTTCATTTGCAGTGTTGTCATATTTCCACGGGGGTGTCCGTTTTAAATGTTAGGGACCCCATTAGGAGACATGCACAGATTTTCCTAGTGACATAATATTAGATAAGTATGCGAATGGCGGAGATGTGGTCCATGCTATGCAGTATACACACAATCTGGCCGGCATCCCAACCGTTCGCATCGAAGATAGTATACAACGATCTATGGTTGAGTAGCACTCCTGTTTGACATGTCCGGAAGTAAACCAACTACGCTTAACCTGGTCATCCTATAACACTGATCAACGCTATGTGTAGACAGCTGGCTTACCCGCACTTCCATGAATGGGGGGTACGTACTTTTGCTGCAAAACATAGTTTGTGGTTACCCTTTTCTTTTCATTCGAATCACTTTTAGCATTTAATAATAGCACTAAGTTGTATATAGGCATGTCGTGTTTAAAAAATGTCTTACCAGAGTCCATGTCCAGTGGCAACAGCAAATCCAAACTTTGACAGGCAAACAGGCAAATGCACGTTGAACAGTCAATAGCTTTTACACTATAATAACTTCAATTAATGACTGAAATATATCTGAAAGTCACGGGGTGTAAACTTAAAACACATGAGAGTCGTGGCGGTGAAAGTTAATCTTGGAAAGTTAGTCGAACAAGTTAAATGCTTATACATTTAATAGATCTCGCGTCTGGGTGGAATCAGTTAAAACTTAAAAACGAAACTAAACTAATACAGATTTGACAAACACATGGGTGTTAAATGTCAAATTTAAAAGTTTTCAAACGAGGAGCTATTTTTATCATGATTAATATACCCTGAAAGAAAGTTAATAGATGCCACTTTTCAAGGTCACTCTTCTTATTACTATTGGATATTCGGAATGCATGATTTTTTGCCAAAAAGACGTGTCTTTCAAGGGACTGCAGTTGCTTAATGTCCATTTACTAGATCTACAACTTAGCTTTTTTTTATTTTAGTTAATGTGCAAAAGCCATTGGGGTGTTATCTTCACAACATTTTTAAGTGAGAAACGGGTGTTATCAAAGGGGCATTTTCAACTCGGAAAAACTCCAAAGTTTCTCTTCAGGGAGATTTTCTACACATTTTCAAAAAGACGGCATTTTCACGATTTTCGGAAAAATAACCAAATATGCTTTCTAAACATGTGAATTCCTGTAAAATTCAACTTTTGATATCTGGAAATGATAGGTTCACCTGCAAAGAACTTTATAAGACCCATCAGGATAACATTTCTATATTATATTTACCCCATTAAAAGGTACAAGTAGGCAAAGATCAGGAAAAGGCGCAATCAGAAAGAGATTCCCACTCCAAAAACCGAGGTGGGAAAAAACCAAACTAACAATCAGGCACTTATACCATGAAACATATCGTAAGCCGAATGAGCAGCTATTTTCCCAATAGGTGGCCACTCAGTTACCTTAACTTAATTAAAAATATGAAAACATACATAAGGCGCCAACAGCACAAAAAATTTTTAACACCAAGACATAAAACAAAAAAAAAACCACCACAGAAGTATCGCCTTGGAACGATCAGTAACACAAAGTTACTGGCGGGCTTAAACCGGTTTTACAGGATCCTAACCTCACCCTCAGCTTCTGCAGTGGTATGCCTAATTTTCTTCTTCTTTATGATCCCAAACCTACATTGTGGGTACTAGTTTTCGTAATGATATACAAAGACAAACATTTCACCAGTTTTCAATCGACTGACGGCTTCATTGCCATATTTATATTATTGTTGAAACAGTTCAAGGAAGGAATAAGGCACAAAAAATATAAGAGCATGTGTACGTTATGTGCACCAGCAGGGGTCATAAATAAGCAGTGGTACCAATTGCTCCATCAGAAGCTAAGCCTTTAAAATAAAGAAAAAAGAATCATTTAATTTTCAATTCCTACATATATAACTATCCTGAACAAAAATACAATCAAGAATGCTTTGCTTTCAAAAGTCTTATTGTTTCACTAGAGCAGACTGATGATGGCCGATGGAATATACAAATGCAACTTGAAGCGGATGACGAAATTTTATGAATCATTTTACACTTTGAACCTTATCCCATAACTTGAAAAGTCAGTAAAAAGCAGATAAAAAGTTACAAGTAGGCAATGATCTGGAAAAGGGACAATCCAATGTATGTGAGGCGTTTTTAGAGCCCTTTAGTATATAAAACGCCTTAGGTAGTCATATTTTGAAGCACGTTTTGGATGTAACAGTGTCCTAAATTTGGGTGAAAGTCCCATAAAATGGGGGCAACGTCCCAACATCACCATAGCTATTCACGTGGACGTTAAAGGAAAACGAAATATTAAACAACCATAAGTTTAAATTAAAGAAATGATCATAGCAAACATTTTGCTGCAAGTTTTGTTTAAATCAGTGAGATATTGTCATTTGAAATTTTGGAATAAAGCAACTTTTGGCCGTCATTTTGAATATTAAATTAGAAAAATGCAACATCTTAAACAATGAATGAATTTTATATTTCAAAACTAATATTGTGAAATATGACCAGAATTGAAAGTAAAACAATAGCTGAAAACATTCCAATAACCATTAACATTAAAATATCAATAGAGTTTATTAATACTGATGATGCATATTTAATGAGGGCTTTATGACGTCATTAAGCCTCATGAATATCCAACATGACCGCCTCCTTAAACAGAAATTAATGAATATTCAAACAAACACAACTTTTAAATTTCCATCCGACTTTGATACTTGTACCATATTGTTCAGGGAGGCGAGTTATTTCATGTAAGATGCATTTCAACTTTGCCTTTCCCTTTAAGCGTCAATTTAAAGAATCAAAAACTACACCTTAAAAAGAACTGGCCAACGGAATTTCTTTCGAAAACCCAAACCAGTCTACAGAGTCACAGAATCTGATGTGGACACATCATATTTATCAAGTAATGAATTAATTGTATTATCCATTCAGTCAAAAGAAAATAATCTGATCCCTTTTACAATTGTTTTAATGAAATACACATTATTTCCACATGATAAAAAATAGGTATTTATCATATCGTCGTACTTGTTGTGGGGTCCGAGTCATCTCAAAGCTGGGTCCGAGTAATCGCATGTTTGGGTCCGAATCGTCTGGTATTGGGTTCAAAATACCAAGGGTCCGAGTTGGTTTGGGTCAGAGCTGTTCGGTTACCTATAAGTTTACATTAAGCCTTCGGCTGAAGTGAGCTTAAAACATAAAACATTACCTTCCCTAAAACCATGATCCCTGGAGCCTTTTTACATGTAGCTCACCTAAGCCGAAGGCTCACAAGCTGAGCTTGTCGGATTGTACTTAAGCAGGCATCACTCTGTTCATGAGTCCACGCGTTCACATTTTCAAAGATCTTTTCTGAAAGTAAAAGTAGGCAATGATCAGGACATGACGCAATCAGAAAGAAATTCCCACGCCAAAAACCGAGGTGGGAAAAATCCAAACTTACAATTAGGTACTAATACTAAGAAAACATATGGCATCACGAGTGAGCAGTTATTTTCCCAATAAGGTTGCCAGTCAGTCACCCAAACTTAACTAAAAATCTGAAAACGTACATTAGGTGCTAGCAGCACAGAAATTTCAACACCAAGACATAAAACAATAAGAACAACCACAGAAGTATTGCCTTGCAGTGGTTTACAATATTTAGTTGATTGTTCTGAGACCGCTTGGTCAATTAAAGCCAAATTTTATATGAAGCACCTATAGGAAGTGTGAATCAATATGTATATAAAATCCAGGTCACAAGAGCAGGATGATCGCCATGACCATATAATTATGTTGAAAATCCCAACTTCTTTCATTTTGGCCTCTGACTGTACTTGTTGACTCTCAGGTGGTCGATCGTTGCCCTTGAGCTACTTGTTTCTTCTTTGTTAGTCTAGCTCCTAGACCTTGATGTACATGTATTTATAAATCCTCGCATTATATTATTGGCTTCTTCATTTTGATACCATTCTGCTAGTGATATCCCTTGTCTTGACAGCTCCTAGACCTTGATGTACATGTATTTGTAAATCCTTGCATTATATATTGGTTTCTTCATTTTGATACCATTCTGCTAGTGCTATCCCTTGTCTTGACATCTTCAGCCAGTCAGAAATATTTCTATCTTATAGGCAAGGCAAATAATGAATTTCAATGAATTTTAAAATTGCATTAAAATAAATAAAAAAGTAATGATATGGAGACTAGTGGCTAGTCTACTTCTTTGTATCAGTAAGTGGTGAGAGAGTTGAAGTTATTACAGCAAGTGGGACAGACTGATTGAACCGACACAACACGACTTATAATGCACCTTTGTCCGATGATCTCATTGTACGGTTAATTAGCTTCTGACGCAGGTTTTAGTAAATCAGTTCATCGGGCATATCGTCTAGAAATGTTTTGGGTTTAAACCCCGTGAAAAAATTCAGTGAGTGGCCCTACTTACATTTTAACATTTACCCAGACAATCACAAGGTCTTGATGAATAAACGACCTCATTAAATCTTTCAAACCTCATTCTACATTTTTCGAAATCTATTTAATAATAATAAAAAAAACTTTTTGTATTAACAACAATTGAAAATTATACTTTCGTGTCAATGAATGCATACCTCTTCAAAACAAATAATTAATGTATGTCTGTATGGCTCGGGACCTTTGTATTGGCATATAGTATTTCACTGACTACTCAAAATGAATAAAAACGAAATATCAAAATCATATTTTAATTACCATCGTATATGACACAAGTTATGGTCTGATTTGAACTGCTTTCGGAGAAAGGCTTCGATTTTACACACGCACATGCAAACACCTTAATTTACATTGTCTACATTTTATGCGATTTTTTTCAAGCCTTTCATGATCTTTCATCGTTTTTTTCGTGACTGCAACACAGTCTTTGTCACACCTTATGCAAAGTTTGTTTTAAATACTCTTTTTCGCGTAGAACATCATATTTTACCAAAGGTAATTATAGGGTAATTTGATATTTCAAAAAATATTTTTGAACTTCAATTATATTTGACACGTACATATTGTAAAAGAAAAAAATCTTTAATGATATTGACTTGAAAAAGCGATGTAGGGTTTATTTGAGAGTTGCATATCAAATACACACAATATTTGTACAAATTTATAACATTCTAAAACATTTTGATAGCTAGTCTATACAGACTTACGAGACACAATATATATATTTTTTTCAATTCGCATTAAAACAGAATACACGTATCACAGATTCAAATAAAGCACACAAAACAGAATGTCAAAGATGTACAAATTCACATGTGATAAAACATAAGAAGCATTAAAATACAATAACAAAATATCATTAGACTGCTTAAAGTGTTCCAGTAAAGAAGGAGAACATACTCAAATAAATCCAAAATAACCCAATCTAAATTACCATCAAGAATGTTTGCTGCGAAGTGCAAACACAAGAAGACCTAAAGGAGCGAGTTTGCGAGCCGTCGGGTACTTACCAAGACTTGGCACCGGAGCATCACATCGAGCTTCTCCACTAGCCACCATCCTTTTGGGCGTCCTTTTTGAGTCCTAAAACTGGATAATTTATCAGCCGAATCTACCAATCTTTCCTTCGTTCGTTCTCTTTACTCCAATGCATATAGTTGGTGCATGCTAGGGTCTTGAAATTTCATAGACATATTCTTCATAGAAATACTTAACTCATATTTTTTCATGTCCGATTTTTCTGAGTTATGTCCCTTTGAAAACAAAATTCGAAAATGTTGTGTGCAAGATATCTTAAAACGTATTTTAGCAACAGTCTTCATATTTGGTATACTGATTGGGGCTGAGGATAAGATCACCTGATTAACTTTTGAGAAGTTTCTGTTAAATGTTGACAGACTTACAGAATTTTACTCCAATTGAACTTTTCTGCAAAAAACATGCATTCTGTTTTCAGATCGAGGCAACCTTGCAGCTGCAGCAGGAAATAAAACTTCAATGAAATAAATGCATCCTTCACTACTCCAGGTTACGGACAAGCACATAATTGGGGTATAGTGTTTTACAAACATACATTTCTAGTTATCTTTCAAACGAGGTCTTACTTGAGACGATATTAACTCTTACAGAAGCTGGGAAAATCAATGTCATATTTGACTGGTACTCCCTCCATTTTTCACAGAATTGCCATATTGTTCGGTTTGTGTATCAATTGTCATTGGAGCGTTTTCACCAACTAACCTTAACTCTATAGACACATTTTCTCATGAAAAGTTGTACAGTGAACAAACTGAGGTTAGCAGACATGTTGTTAAGCCTTTTCAGCACCAGTGCCGTTGTTGGTACCAGGGTGACAATGTGAGGTGCAATCGCCCCCAGGATCATCCAAGATTGCATACGTCAGAACAACGTTGTGGTCAAGGACTAGGCAACCCATTCACTAGACATGCAGGACTCCCGCTGAACGGGTGTTGCACATCCTGGGACAGCCTGTTATTGTCTGGTGTGGAATATTGATACCAAGATCACTCAAGGCTCTTGCTATGATTTTTCAGCACCGAATTTGGCGTATTGTTGGTCAGATAAAAAAAAAATGTCAGTTGGTTGTGGTCCCTTGCAACCTGATATTGCAATCTAGGAACTGATGCTGGTGCGGGAAAAGCACGATGACTTGCCTCAACATCCCGTTCTGTGCACTGGTCAATTGTAATGAGAAAACTTGACTTCAGAGTCTATGCTTTTAGAGTTTACATTGACAAGTTTTACTCAAACCAAACAATATTTCAATTTTGTGAAAACTGGAAAGACGCCGAGAATCACTAATGAGGGTTCAGTACCCGAAATTGCGCAATATAGCCCATAATACCTCCCTGTGAACGTTTTCACTGCTTCTAATGCGTTTACACTATGTTCCCGGCGGTCACGGCAGCCACGTTTCAGACAACCGTGATTAAAACGGGATAAACGTGAGGCAAAGCAGGGGAACGGGATAGGCAAACGTAGCTCGCCGGGATAACCGTGGACACCGTTGCAAATTTCTTGACAGCTTAAAAATTTGAATTTCTGAATACTAGAGTTTTTGTAATAAGCACTTGAACACATTTTCCTTAACAATTTTGTTGAGTATATACAAACAAATCGTTAACAAAAGGTGTGCGAATATAAACTGGAATACAACTAAATTGTCTTTATAATTTGGCATCAAATATAATGTAAATATGATCATGGAGATAAAATAAGGAGTCGCATACATTCTGACTTTACCAATTTTATTTCACCTTTGGTCAGATATTAATAACATAACATAACGTACGTAACTTTATTGTCCCTCACACCACAGAGAGTTTATATAGCTTCACGTAAGGGTTACTGCGTGGTTGTTACCTCATGAATACGTTATTTGACCTAGACTACAATCACTACTTCGACATAGTAAACGCTAAATGTATACAGTTGAAATACCTAACTCATAAATGTACTTTTAGGCCAGTAGATGAAATGCAAGTCTACCTAATCCATTGCATTGAATATGTAGAGGATATTTGCTTTTCTGAGGTGAATACCAAATATATTTCATCGAGCGAGTTGAAAACATCAGAATTTTCACGAGTGCGCAATTTTTTGTCAGCAGGAGACCAACCGTTAATGCAAAAATGGTGAATACACGGGCATTTTCCAATTCACCAGGCAGGCAGTGAAAATGCAAAAAAAAAAAAAAAAAAAAAAAAAAAATTGAAAACACAAATAATTTTGGTACCACATTGTTCCTTACGTTCTAACTAAGGAAACGAATACCCACACTTTATGTTTTCGTTCATAAATAACGGAGTTATAGGCGTTTGAATTTCTGAAGTGAAACACATTTAATGACGTCAAGTAAACAGAAACGTCAGAAGTAATCCACAGTGGAGTTATAGGCTGATATCACTCACTGGTGACTTTTGATATCAGTGAGATTTGATATCAGTGAAATTTCATATCAATGAAAATACCAATTTTCGCCACGAGGACCGAAGAACTTACTAAATGTTATGAACCACTGCAGAAGCTGAGGGTGAGGTTAGGATCCTGTAAAACCGGTTTAAATCCGCCAGTAACTTTGTGTTACTGATCGTTCCAAGGCGATACTTCTGTGGTGGTTCTTTTTGTTTTATGTCTTGGTGTTTAAATTGTTTTGTGCTGTTGGTGCCTTATGTATGTTTTCATATTTTTAATTAAGTTAAGGTAACTGAGTGGCCACCTATTGGGAAAATACTTGCTCATTCGGCTTACGATATGTGTATGGTATAAGTGCCTGATTGTTAGTTTGGTTTTTTCCCACCTCGGTTTTTGGAGTGGGAATCTCTTTCTGATTGCGCCTTTTCCTGATCTTTGCCTACTTGTACCTTTTTATCAAATTTTGATATACATTAGTTTTCACTGTAAAGTATAAAATAAAATTCATATAGCTGATTGCTACAGACAGATGAACGGGTGAAGACAAGCTGGTGATACTTTCTATATAAATATGTAAAAGGTAAATTTAGGCAATGATCAGGAAGTGGCGCAATTAGAAAGAAATTCCCACTCCAAAAACTCAGGTAAAAATAAAAAATAAAAAAAATCAGGTACTTATATAAAAGGAGCATATCGCAAGCCGATTTAGTAGCTATCTTCCGATAGGCGGTCACTCAGTTTACCCGAACTTAACTAAGACATGAAAACGCACATTCATAAGGTGCGAACAGCACAAAAATCAACACCAAAACGTAAAACAACTTACAGCAATGTCGCTTTGGAACGATCAGAAATATATAATAACTGGGGGCTTAAGTCTACTCTCCTTACACAGTCGATAGAAACAGTTCGTTCTTGCACCATGCTAATACGAAACACCAACTTTCATTTAACATAATGTATATGCCACACCACCATAGCCGTTTGTGAAGACAAGTCGCAAATCGTGTGCTATACAAAAATAATTTAAAGTATCTGTTTTTAAAAACAATGGTAGTACATGTAATATAAATCAAAACAACAAAGAACATGATTTGAAATAATAATTATAATAACAAAATAAAGCTGGCAGGAGAAAAAATAAATGAAATAGTGGGGTTCAACTGGTGTTTTTCTTTTGCTCCGGAGTGACAAATTGCGCTCCTCTCGTAGCTGATATATTTAAGAGATGCCATGTATTCTCTTAACCATGACAATCAAGCTGATGTTATCGAGGCTTTTAATTAGACTTCTAGTTACCTCGACGACCTCTTGACCATTAACAATCCTTATTTTGACGGCATGGTCAATCAAATTTATCCACCTGAACTACAGTTGAATAAAGCCAACACCACAGATACCGAAGCCCCCTTTTAAGATTTACATCTTTCTATTGCAAATGGATTTGCTTCTTCTAAAATTTATGATAAACGCGATGACTTTGATTTTGATATTGTAATTGTTCCGTTTTTGGATGGTGACGTTCCTCGCCGTACATCTTATCGTGTATACATTTCGCAACTTATTAGGTTTGCTAGAGTCTGCGGACTTCAACGCGCGAAATAGATATTCTCCAGCAGGGCTTTCGGTAACATAAACTTCGAAAACCATTTTCTAAATTTTATCGAAGACACTATGAATTGATTGCCAGGATTGGTGTCGGACTAAAAAAGTACAAGTAGGCAAAGATCAGGAAAAGGCGCAATCAGAAAAAGACTCCCACTCCAAAAACCAAGGTGGGAAAAAACCAAACTAACAATCAGGTACTTTTACCTGATGCTTTTACATGATGGCCTTTCGGAACCAGAATTCTATTGTGACTTGGTTTACAAATTGAAGAAACTTACAGGAAAAATTGTTTTTTCTTTTCATTTCAGAAAAACCGTTACACGTAACAGAGTATAGGGTATGACTTAAATGTTATGCGACAGTCTGCATGCTTAGTTTCTAACCTAATCATGGTTGATAACTACGCTGCCTTCTTTATAACTACACGCCGGTGGGTCGGGCATCAGATTTTATAATGGCCCCGACATAAAGTTATTCATTTTGATTGATTCGGACCGAAGCTTCTTGTCTGTTGCTTGATCCACCGGGGTTCAACTGTTGTTTTTTCCTTTGCTCCAGATTTCAGTAAGTTATTTGGCGCCCAGGGATCTCCAACGTCGGGCAGCTTACTGAGTCTGTGTGTCCTCGTTTTTGATTCATCATGGTGGTTATCATGACTTATTTGTTTGTCCATGTTTATTCATGGTTAGATATTCACCACGAGGACCGAACAAATAACTAAATATTATAAACCACTGCAGAAGATGAGGGTGAGGTTAGGACCCTGTAACACCGATTTAAGTCCCCACAGTAATTTTATATTTTTGATCGTTCCAAGGCGATACTTCTGTTGTGGTTTTATTTGTTCGATGTTTTGAAGTCGAATGTTGTGCTGTTTGAATCTTATGCACGTTTTCCATAAGAGTTAGTTAAGTTCGGGTAACTTAGTGGCCGCCTATTGGGAAATAGCTGCTGACGATATGTTATATAAGTATAAGTACCTAAGTGTCAATTTGGTTTTTCCCACCTCGGTCTTTTGAAGTGAGAATTTCATTCTGATTGCACCTTTTTCTGATTATTGCCTACTTGTACCTTAAAGTAAGTTATTTGGTGCCTAGGGCGCCTAGGGATCTCTATCGTCGGGTATCTTACTCAATCTGTGAGTCCTCGTCTTTGATTTATCATGGTGGTTATCATGATTTATTTGTTTGTCCTTGATGATTCATTGACTAGTTTGAGATTCACCATGAGGATCGAGTAATTAACTAAATGTTGTAAACCACTGCAGAAGCAGAGGGTTAGGTTAGGCCATTAATTTTATATTACTGATCGTTCCAAGGCGATATTTCTGTGGTTGCTCTTATTGTTTTATGTCTTGGTGTTAAAATGTTTTGTACGGTTTGTGCCTTATGTATGTTTAAATATTTTAGATAATTTTAGATAACTGAGTGGCAACCTATTGGGAAATAGCTGTTCATTCTGCTTATGATATGTTTTCATAGTGTCTTATTGTTACTTTTGTTTTTTCACACCTCGGGCTTTTATGGGAGGGATTCTCTTTATGTTTGCGCCTTTTCCTGATCGCTGCCCACTTGGACCCTTTCTAACCCTTATACTACTCGCTTTCCATGAAGCTCATTATAGATATTTTATTCGGCGCCCAGTGATCGCCATTGTCATGCGGCTTACTGAATCTATCAAGGCCTCGTTTTTGATTCATCAGGTGGCTATCATGATTTATTTGTTTGTCCTTGATGATTCATTAACTAGTTACAGATTCACCACGAGGACCGAACAAACTAACTAAATGTTGTGAACCACTGCAGATGATGAGGGAGTGTTTGCGCCTGTAAAACCGGTTTATGCCCCCAAGTATTTTTTACTGATCATTTAAATGCGATACATCTGTTGTGGTTCCATTTTTTTATGTTTTTAGAATCGATTTTTTTTTTGCTGTTTGAGCCTTATGTGCGTTTTTCATATTTTTATTTAAGTTTGGGTAACTGAGTGACCGCATATTGGGAAAAAAGCTGCCCACCGTAAAGTTACGATGCTGTTACGTTATCACCATAATTTAAGGTCCTTTTCAATGCATAAGAGATACTTAAGTCGGTCGTAAGTTGATCTTAAGATGGCTTTGAGTTACATGTACCAACCCCAGGTCTTTTCGCAAACATGATAGCACTTGACGTGGCGGAACATACTAGGATAGACAGGGAAAACAGGTTCCTCCGTCACATACCGTTTATAACACCGTGAAGTAACGGAGACGTAGCAACTGACCTCTGACCAGTATACAAAATCAATTATGAATTTGTCTATCCCCTATATCTCGAATGGTGCAGGATACTGAGTACAAAAAAGTACAAGTAGGCAATGATCAGGAAGAAATTGCCATTGCAAAAACCGAGGTGGGAAAACTGTACTTATACTTAAAAACATATCGTAAGCCGAGTGAGCAGCTTTTTCCCAATATGCGGTCACTCAGTTACCCAAACTTAAATAAAAATATGAAAACGCACATAAGGCTCAAACAGCAAAAAAAAAAAAAAAAAAAAAAAAAAAAAAAAAAAACAGTACCATATTCAAGTTTTCATGGCGTCAAGCATAAAACTTTAACGAAGCCACTATGTTGTCACATTGCCATTGTCTTACCTTCGGATTACGTCATCTGGCGTCATGTTGTTGTGTTTACGCTGCTAGTCTCAATGACCATGATTGTTCGGGTATTTCAGGCTCAGCAAAGTTTAGCATGTGAAACATGCGTATCATATATGCGCATAGGCAAATATGCATTTTAAAATAATTTCAATGTTTATATTGAAGCTTTGATATAATCTTCTCTGAACCTGTGGTGAAAGAGAGACACCCGTCTCAAAAGACAGAAGTAAAGCCTGCCATTCCAACGTGTGATTGTCCAAAATGGCAAGAACATGACAGACAACACAACTGCCTGTCATCACGCATTGTGCAAGAACTTTCCGTGAACGTTCAATGTCCTGAGGTCAAGGTGCATTTCAGCGATACAGATCTCCCACATGTAAGTTTCATATTAGAATTCAAACACTTCCCGCTGTAAATAAGTAATTTTAGATAAATTAATTAAGGTGTTCGTGTACTGGAAAGACCCACCACGTGCGAATCGTGACGCCGCTTGTGTGTACTGATGGATACTCGTAAACTACTGTTATTATGCCGATTATGTTCACAGTATGTTAACTTATTACGTAATCAGTGTACTTCAATCGGATGTGGATCGTGTGTAAACAATGATTACACATATTCGTGTATATCTAGTTGTCGGATATTACACGTTTGGCAAAGCGTTTCGTTGCTGGAAAGAAGAATTTAGACTTGATTGGCGTCTGGATAATAAGCCTAGGTAAGCTTGACGTCTCTTTCACATTTTTGAATCTTAAAACAGCATAAAATTGTAAAACTCGTTCCAAAGACATTGTTTAACACATAGAACTTGCGCTAAAACAGACCGGCTTTGTGAGATCAGTGTGTTTATCCAAAGATGTAAGGTTTAAATGTAATCCATAAATACCCTATTTCATCAATGTTTAATTGATATGGTTGTGGTATCTTACATAGTGGGGAAAACTTCCGACAAATAGACGGCCTGCTGTATTTTCGACTGTCCCATTTTCCGTTATTCCTAATGGAAAGAATGTACCATTACCTGATGATTCAATGTACCATTTTCAGTGATGAAAAATTCTTTTAGCGGCAGTAGATGAGTTTAAATCAAAGTATATGACAATAAATAAAATTTTCTTTGGTCTCTACTGTGCTGTTTTCTCGGATCCAAGGATTTATTGGATCCGAGGCTGTTTTCAAAAATTGTTACGGCATAAAACTTTATGCTGACCACAAATATCAGTTTATTGATGCACGGAATTAATAGAGAAAAAATCACTAAATTGCTGTTTTAGCTCACTTGAGGTGAAAGATAAAACGCAAGGTTAAAGAATCAGAGTGCGCTCTTCCGTGCATGTGTCAACATTTTCAAACATGGATAAACACATTTTTTCACGCTTGCTGAAATTACGTGTTTATTTTCGGATTCATTACGAAAACTTGCTTATGCAATAAACAAGGATTTTTTTAGGTTTTAAAATTGAAAATTTTCAGCTGAAAAGTTTCTATATCTTTCTAACGAGGCGGTTCTAACGAGTACCCACAATCTATGTTTTGGAGCAAAAATAAGAAAAATAGGTATACCCCTGCATACCCCAGTTTTACTATATAAAAGTGGGGTTTAAGGGGGTATTCATTGCACGGACATGTTTTCCTGATGATACAATGTCAGTCACGGCCGTGGTGCCGCTTATATTGCAATTCTAAGCGAAGAACTGTACATGTAAGTAAGTCGTCTGTACCCAGCAGGCACGCAAACATTGATGCAACGTTGTTTCAACATTGAGGCCTAAGGTTGATATAACTTTGAAATATATTTGAATTTGCAATTTGATTCAACGCATTATTGTCAAAGTTGAATCAAAGTTGAACTTTCAATGCCTATTCAATAGTGAGATCTAAATGTTGGGTCAACCTTGAGTTCTCAGTGTTGAATCAGCTGTGAGTCATCTACATTTAATCAGTTAGCCTCAGCAGTAGGTACTCAATGTTGTATCAACATTGATTCAATGTTGTTTCTACATTTTCTCAATGCTGTGTGTCTGAAGGAGATTCCCATGCCAGCAGGCAAAACATTGAAACTGTATTTAATCAATGTTGATGTGACAAATCAACAAAGATTCAACATAGTTTCAACCCTTAAATCATCATTGATTCAACATAGTTTCAACAATGAATCAACATTGATTTAACATAGTTTCAATGTTGTGTGCCTGAAGGAAGCTATGTACAGCAGGCACATGACATTGAAACAAAGCTGAATCAAAGACAGTGTGCTTTCATCACTGTTGATTCAGCTGTGTTTAAAAGCCATGCCGGAATGTGACTCCTGTAAAACGATTAAAGAAATGAACAGACAATAAGTTACTATAGGCATTTTATTTCACAACTAAGAGTTAAGAACTTTGCTTGCATTTCAGCTATTGAATGGAAACCAGTCAATTAGGGAAACTTAGGCTTTCACTAGTTAACATGGCTAAAAGTGGAAACATAATGGTTTCTGAAAACTATTGCATCCAGAGACATATGTGAAGTATGTGATTAATTAAGGTCAAGGTCATCTCTCGACCTTGGCCAAAGGACATTAAAATATGTCCTTGTTTATGTCAAAGAGTTTAAGAGTTCCCGTTTCAAAAAAAGTTGAGGACACAAAAGTTTTTATAAACGCAAGATGAGTCACCCCATTAGAAAACCAACAATTTGCATATGCAAAACCAAAGGCGCATATCAGCTTCAGGTTAACTGCAAAGTTGATGATCTTGCCTTTGTTTTCGCAAAACAGATAGACTATAATTCCCCTACTTACTAACCACAAAGCTTCATACCACTAAGCACCTTCTGTAACTGCGCAGTCCAATTTGTGTCGGACCTGGTCGGGATCCAAGGTTGTTGGTTTTGACACGAGAAGGCTCATATGTTGCTTATTTTTTTCCTTTGTACGGCATTTATCTCCACCTTTTCTGTAGGCTGACCATCGTAGTTTGCTGGATATTTCTTTGTTAATGTCACAGTTTTACCGTTCCCTTCTCAAAAGAATTGAGGACACTGTCTGAAAGTGAATAAATGTTAAAACATTTACACTTTTATATTACATAAATGCATATGTTTTGGTCGTTTTAAGTTCCTTGCAACAAATTTTTGAGTCATATTTTGACAGCGTCTGGTGTCAAAATGGAGCAATATTGATGATTGACCACAATAATACAGCTTTACAAATACCTCATTTTGAACTGCAGTGATTACTTTTAAAGAGAGGTTATACTTGTCCCAACTTCTTCAGGTAGTGAATATAATATTTCTTTACGTAGCCTGTCTTATTTTTAGACATGTTAGATGAGTACTTTTATTAGTATTTAATACCTGTAATGACGGTATACAAGATAGTTTTCTTGAATCCAATCTTGTCCTCATTATTTGATCTCCCCTCCATGTTAAAATGCGACATCAGAGCATTGGTCATCAGTCTTTGAAAGACAGTGAAAATAACTATTAAACACCACATATTACATAGGAAGGTACATGCATTACATGTATTGTACAAAATATGAAAAAAGTTGCTCTTAGATTGTAAACAAGTAGCACTGTGCAATGATCGCTCATCTGAAAGCCACAAGAAGAATTAGGCAATGTTTTAAGAATACTCAAGGCAACTTTGTTATCTGCAAAATATTTTCTTCAACCTTTATCTTAACATAACTTGAACATGTTACTTGGTAAATTTTATCACATGGTAACATGCAGCTAACATTTATGAAATGAATTAGTCCGAATCACATGTTTGTCAAATTTGTCATTTTGGTTTATTTAAAGCTTTAATAAGTCGAGACTGGGAAAGAGCTTCTCACTCAGTTTGACGTGTCAATTTTGTTTGTTGGTCTTTTGGTGATATATACCATTTTCCCTGGTGATAATGATGTTGACTTAATTTATTGAATGGTTGGTGATTTAGAATATTTGTCTCACCTCCCCATGTTTATGGGTATGAGGATTGTTTGTCAACTCACCTCCCCACAATAAACCGGTATGAGGATTGACAAGAAATGTGTGTTTATGTTGCAATGATGGTACATGTTAGTTAAAATTTAATGACATCATTATTCTCATTAAAAGAAAAAAAAAATTGTCTCACCTTCCCATGTTTATGGGTATGAGGATTGTTTGCCAACTCACCTCCCCTCAATAAACAGGTATGAGGATTAACAAAAATAGTGTTATGTTGCAACATTCGGCAAGTGTAATTTTGAATGAAACGTTGAGCTCTGTTACAGGAGTAATTTCTTAAGATTGAATCGTGGTTAGCTGGTGTTAGGGGTCCGAGCTTGCTAGATGCAGGGTTGTTCAGTTTAGCCCGTCTCAGTAGTAAGAATTTTAAAAACCAGCAATATATGAAAACACCACTGGATAAAATTTATGAATAATCCACATTTATTGCTGTTTAACTGCTCCTTAATAGCCAAGCGTGTTGCAACAACAAAACAGGCAATTTTGTGTTAACGCGTATTACGTGATATTTGAAAATACCGTACTCAGACCTGAGGGAATATTGAGACATCAATGTTGATTCAACTTTGAAATGAATGTTGATTCAACTTTGGGCTGTCAATTTTGATTCAGTGTTGAAAACTCAATGTTGATTCAACGCTATTTTGTTTTGCTCGTCGTTTTTGCTACACACGTAGAAGAAACGCCAATTTTATTACGTATAGGCTACGTTACATTCACATTTTAGAAATACAATATTTATCTCACATCACATGCCTTAAATAAACGTATGCTTATCTTGTAGGACATATTTTTGAATTACATAATATGTAGATCAGTAGATTTTATCATTCTATGGATGTTGGCGCCTTTTGCGATAGCTATAGGTCAAATAGCTTGACCGTTTAATAGACATGCATTTTGCGGTATCATATATTATTGTACATTCAGATTATTTATAAAAGATAAATGTCTTACCTTGAAATTCGAATTTAAACAGATCTTTCCAGAATCTGATGTTGTCTTAGCACTGTGTGGTTGTCAAAAGACCGCGAATATTTTCTGAGCAGAATACGCATGCGTTTCAATTATGAAAACAATGCCGTATAGTCCTCAAATAAACGCACTTGAATTTTTGAGGATGGTCAGACGACATTAACCTTCTTCGTTTTTTGTTTCAGTACAAAATATACATAGAAGGTACTCACAAGGACTGTCTGGTTCAGGTGGCTCTAACGAATACCCACCATGTATGATTTCAATCAGAAATACAGAAAATAATAAATATATCAACTTTTGCAAAACATAAAGTACGGTAATATATATAGGAGTGTTATTCTGATGTGTATCAAAGATATCATGTTTCAGAGAAAAAACAGAACTCTATAGAAATTAATGAGTAATCATGCCACGGTAAAACACTTTGTTGCAAACAGCGAAGAAAGCCTGCACAATAAACTTTTATCGTGTTTATTCAAGAGAAATGCTCGGCGAACGGTACATAAACTTTAGCATAGTCCTTTTCTTGATCGACAGTCTACGCTAGCATATCATTTATATGTACGCTATAGAGACAGAAAAAAGTCCGAGAAACATTATTTCGTGCGTTGACCTTATCGATTGGTTCATTCCACTGCCAGCCTGAAAATAAGTTACAAGCATGGTGTTTGCGTCAATTGAATGCAATAAACATTAGAAAAGAAGATAAACTTTCGCTTTTTTTTTAGTTAACGACATTTTCGAAATGTCACCTGTATAACCAGTAAAGAAGTACAAGTAGGCAAAGATCAGGAAAAGGCGCAATCAGAAAAAGACTCCCACTCCAAAAAACCCGGATGGATCTGAGATTAGTCTTCACGGACTTACTTAGTCTTCGCTGCGTGTTATACTTGTATTCTCCGACAAATTATAATTTAATGACTTTCCCTCGAGCTCGTCCAATTTGGTAATTTTGTAAAGTGGTGATAAAATGTAGATGTTTCATTGTTTACCCAACATCTCTTAGAAAGCTATCTAGAACGTTTCTTCAACCGTCAGATATATGTGATATATTTATCAACCTTGATTAAATATTATCAAGTTAATGTTGTTTCACCGTTGTCAATTCTAATGCTGAGTAAAGGTTGACATTCGGTTGAGCAAGGTTGATCAACATATCAACCATTTATTAACCGGATGTCAATGTTGAATCAACGTTGTGTGCCTGCTGGGTACTGACTATGAGAATGCGTAACCGGGGCAATGATATGCGATTAAAATTAGTGGAAAATACTACTATTAAATGAATTCTGACCAACGTGTTTTTGTCAGCATATCAGGCGTAGTCTGCTCTGTGTGATCTTCGAATGGAAAACCCCTGCAGGGTTTCTCAAGCAAAGCAGATATATGTGTGCTGTTTGCACATTATGTGCGCTTTTGTGTTTTTGGTTAAGTTTGGTAAATGAATGGCCACCTACTGGGAAAATAGCTGTTCACTCTGCGTATGATATGTTTTCTTAGTATAAGTACCTGATTGATTATTTCTTTATTTATTTTTTGCCACATCAGTTTTTTGATTGGGAATTTCTTTCTGATTGCGCTATTTCCTGATCATTGTCTACTTTTACATTTTTCTAGTCTTCATCTGTGACTGTACAGACTAATGTTGGACATGGTCCGAATTACAGAAAACCTAGTTTCACACGGCACGGATAAATTACAAATACTTAATACCCTATAAATGGTTACGTAAATTTCGTTTTGTGCAGAGATAAGCAACTTAGTATATAATTAAATGTGCTATAAATATTATTCGACGTTTCTCTTAATCTGCATCTATATGATTTCTATACAATTCTCACTTACAATTATATATAAAGATTATTTGTTTGAGGTGAATACAAAATATATTTCATCGAGTAATAATAATAATAATAATAATAATCTCTATATGTATAGAGGATAACGTATTTAGCACAACGGCCAGTCTTCCATACGGTCCTCTAGTGAATACATACAATGATTATTTTCGGACCTTTTGTGTTATTATTCGGACTTTTTCATATTAGACATGCGATGTTAGTGATGGTATATTTTGACTTGGGAGAAACCATCAGAATTTTCACGATTGCGCAGCACAATTGAAAATTGAAAAGGTTGTCAACACACAAGATGAAATAGATTTGCTATTTACTGAAATAAAAGTACTTTTTATATTTGAAACAATAATGGCCTGTACAATACCTATACATGTAACACGGATAGACAGTGAAAATGCAAAATCAAAAATCAATTATATTTTGTAACCAAATAATGACAATGTAACGTTTTCACGCAGGCAACCCACTATCCTAATCATGTTTTATATAAAAGTTTATTGCCTTTGGCTACCATGCCTCAAGAATACTCATTTGTGAAAATGTTGACAGCCGCACGGATTCCCTGGCGCACGGAAGGGCACCGTTTCAAGCTCACCTTGTGAACCTTCGGTTCACTTTTGATAAACCGGGTTTCATCGTGACAGAACCGTAGCGCTACCTTGGCAAACCGGGGTAGACCGGAGAGCATTCACGATCGTTTTAAATGTTTAATGCAACCGGGGCTAACCGGGGGGATGTAAAAAACCAGACAACAGCGGGAATACACCGGAACAAACCGTGACACCACTGGAGCTCGACTGTCATAATCCGGCATAAACCTTGAGTAATCGGAACAACTACTGGTTATTCCGGCAAAATCCGGGGTCTCACCGGAACACCATCGGGGTGAACCAGGTCGGAACTGGTGCAAACCATCTTTAATAGCTCTGTCACACATTCACGTCTCAAAGGCGTATCGCTCGCGTATCTATGAGAATTTCGATACGCCGAGGTCTGAGCCGTATTTTGTTAGCGACGTATCTAGCACGTACGTGTGACGTTCCTGCGACGTTCCTGCGCCGTATCAAACAAAATCAAACAACAAACATTCTCTTTATTGAAAGCTCAGCTAACATATCAGTTACATATGAGCGAATATGGCAATGCAGAAAATACATTCATGGTGCAATAAATAAATAAATAAATAAATAAATAAATAAATAAATAAATGAATAAATAAATAAATAAATATTGTGTGGTGAAATTGTTTGGTTATTCAAGCAGGGGAAACTGTCTAAAAGAAAAAAAAGAACATCCCCAATTAACATGATTAAATATACGTATTTTTTTTGTTATCCTTTTACACGATATGGGTCAAATTGACTATGGAATCACATCTTATCAAAAAAAGGTGAGCCAGGTTTTCAGTTATGCTTGTCAAAATCGACACATGTCAATCATTTATACAATTATCCAATAAAATAATTGAATATCTAAAAGGTTGTTATATCGGTCCCATTTATCGCTATGGGGGTCCGCTTAGGTAGATTTAGAAATACGTGTTTTTGCCTCAAAGTGTGTTTTCGTGGAATAAATGTAGTTGGAATACAAATGAGTTTCACAGTGTTTTGGAATTTTCAAGTTTGATCCACAGAATAAATTCTGTTACATGGTAAGTATGTCTTATAAAGATTGCTGGTAGGAGATTTGAGTCTCTCACAGTAAAAAACAACAAATCAAATGATATATACTGAAACAAACAATAGTGCACACGCAACAAAACCGTTTTGTCAGAGATATAAACAGAATCATCCTATCACGTCAACACGTCCATGCTGTCTAGACCAATGTTTGTTTGTTTTGTGGTGCTTAAAATCTTAGTCAACATTTATTCTGTCATTTCGAGACCAAATGCAAATATGCATTTCTAAAAAGTATAGATAGTTTACATTCCAAATTATTATTATCTTTCTAAATAAAGTCATTTTGGTCGCCCCAGCATTGCACAGACGTGTAGACGTATTTTTCGTGTACAAATCGTTCTACCATTTTGGAAATTCTTGTACAGTTAAAGGAATTTCCAATGTCAGAAGAAAACCTTTTTTACTGGGTCCGTTGGTACAACCGCTCGTATCGAAAGCGAAAAAGAACGAGTTGTTGTCCGAGTAGAACCAGCTTCGACAGCAATATGATGAACATAGAGATGACTAAGAAGCGTGCAGTGGTAATGTCTGATCCAGACAACAGCTTGCATTTAAATTCGTTTCTTGCACGTGGTTACTTGCCCCTACAAAATACGGAGATTTTTTTCAACTGTAAGGAATAGGAAAATTTCTTTGGGAAAATGTTTGATATCCTTTACATTTCGCCCAGAACACACACTGCGGGTACACGTTAGAACCGCCTCGGCGAGGCTTACGAGCATCCACAGTGCAAGTATCAGTGACGTATCAGTATTGCTATGAAATTTCACTTTCGTTTGTACGGCGTTTCAAGGCGAATGTTCCACGTATGTATGTCGTATGTATGGCGTATGAAATGTACGACGTATGTACAACGTTCCTTTCTTATCTGCGGTGTATCTGTTCTTTAATACCTTTGAGAAACTTTGTTCACTTTGTTCAGGCAATTTGCACATTACTGAGGTCGAAGATGCCACCGGCAAAGTCTAAAATCTACATAATCTAGATTAACACCGAAAAAAATCGAGGTTGGGGGGGGGGGGAGGGCTCTCCAAGTGCCCTATCCTGGTGGTAAGACGACATGATCAAAGACAGACGCTACACCTAGCGTAGATTTTAACAAACCCTGCACGGAACCCAGAACCGTGAGAAACATCTGATCCATGACTTCGTAAGAACGAAAACAATTATATAGAAGCATTAAGATTCTCTTGGAACGCCAATGCTCCTTATACGTCATACCAAAAGTAGATGAATTGGAACGCCACAAAATATTCCTAATGCTCCTTATACGTCACACATACTCTACAGCAGCGATACGTACGTAGCACATACGCCATTGATACGCGATATACGACACACGTGCGTCGCTAATACTCCGTAGATACGAAAAGAGAGTAGAGGATACGCCACACATACGTAGCAGATACGAAAGCTACGCTGTGCATACGTCACGGTTACATGGCATGTTAACCGCGACGTACGTGTGGCGTATCAATAGTATGAGCTACGTATCTACGGCGTATCTGCCACATTGTTTTCGTATGTACGACGTATGTGTGACGTATGCACGGCGTATCGGACCTCCTACGTACATGTTCGTGCTACGAATTTTAAGTGCACACATAAAAAACGTAGCACCTTGACATATTAGGAGTATGAGCTACGTGTCGAGGAGTATGAGCTACGTATGTTCACGTATGTACGACGTACGCGTGACGTAGGGTACCTTTCGAGTCTTGATACGCCGTAGATACGTGAGTCGATACGCAATAGTGTGACAGCGATTATAGGATTTGGCCACGGTGAACCACGTTTTACCAAAAATGAGGATGTGATGACATCCAACACGTGCTTAAAATAAAAGCACCCAACTAAGCCACAAAGGCTTTTAATATGTCTGGATGGTTTGACCACTTTTCCTGGGCAGGCTCAAACCAGAACAGTTTAATAGTAATCAGATGGCCTTCCTAGAAAGAGTTCATAAATAGGTCATATATAATATCTTCCAAATCATGCCTTTACTCAGGTTTGGTTTACCATAAAATGAGAATCTTATTTGTTTGGTCAACGAAACTCGTACATGTATGAAGAAAAGTAACGTCAGAGTGCGTAAAAGTAGTAGTGGCTACAAAATGTATTACTACTTATTCAGTAATGTAGTATCAGACATAGTGACCGAAATAACGGGTACATAAACTGCAATAAAAGGATGCGTTTACTGCAAGAACGCATGCATTAATTGCACGAAATGGTACATTTCTGCATCATATAAAATCACTAAGTCGTACACCTTGCAGTCAAAAAATGGGACATCTTTAGATTTGTCGTGGGCGCCTTTTAGAATCAATTTAGAACCTTTTCTCGGAGGAATCTGATAGAATCCTTTGAACAACATCTAGATAACTAAAATGCCTATTTCATTCACTACAATAAAGATAGATATTTGGCCTTTTACGTTGAAAAACTCGCCATGTAAGCGATCAGTCGGCCACGAGACGCTTGCCTGGGCAGTGACTTTATCATTGAACAAAAGAATCAAAATACAAAAACATACGAAAATACTTCTAACTTACCCTATTCAGGCGACCGTAGCTAAACCATATTATGTCACACAGTTTTTCCGAGATAAAACCTCAAACTATAAAGATTTCCATAAACATGTAACAAACGAATATGTGTAATGATTGTTTACACACGATCCACATCCGATTGAAGTACACTGATTACGTAATAAGTTAACATACTGTGATATTGACACTTTACTTGCGTTATGTACATTTGATTGTTATCTCAATGGTTAGAGTAATTCATTTCTGTCTAGAAGCTTCTGTGTGTGTATTACGACAGAGTGTGTCATTTTGAGCTATTTTTCTTTACATGTATTACAAATTGTCAATTTTTAAGATCCAAAGAAAGTATTTTCCAACTGATATTTTCAGATAGACTTGCCAGTTTTTCGGGCTCTGGTAACACATGGTTACGGTACCTTATTGAGAAGATGTCACGTAATACAGTATTTACAAGAATCATATTGAATAGTGTAAGCGAATCTCAAAGCTCTAAGATGATGACAAGGGACATATATACGAGACTTTGCAATACTTATGAAAGGTTTTCTGGACGTTTTCACGCCTATGGTCGGAACGCAGTGGCCTTGTGATAGCGTACAGGAACCCCAAGCGAAGGGCCAAATTCAAATTTATCCAAAAGGCATTTGGCAGAGTATTTCTTAGTTAACTTTACTTGTATGCACTGACGTTAAGTAAGTAAGTAAGTAAGTAAGTAAGTAAGTAAGTAAGTAAGTAAGTAAGTAAGTAAGTAAGTAAGTAAGTAGGTAAGTAAGTAATGAAGTAAGTAAGTAAGTAAGTAAGTAAGTAAGTAAGTAAGTTAGTTAGTAAGTAAGTAAATTACCTTATGACTGCAATGTTAATCATGGGGAGTTATTTTTCATACCTTACTGCACGTGCAGTGTTTAGGGCAGTATAGAAAATACTTTCACACCTGTCTGAAGGTAAGGAAAGTACTTTCACACCTGTCTGGAGGTAAGTGCCTTTCCTTACCCTCCGAGACAAGTGGTGAAATTGACGTTCCTACTTTCCGACAGCTGATAAAAGCTCCATTAAAGCGTGGCCATGCAATTTCGACCCAATGTAACTGCTTTTAAATCCTTGTTTGAGTAGTACTGAATTAAGGATTTGCATTGTGCGCATGAATATCGATTGCAGTGCACTGATCGGACCGGGCAGTTTTATTGAGATGAGTGTCTTCTCGAGTTGGAAGTTGGTTTCTGATTCTCGTAGTATTGTTAGTGTGTTATTGTTGTAAAAGTGTAAGAACAATGAATGAGAAACCAAATTAACACATTTTTGAATTGCGTATATCATAAACGACCAACTGTATCCCTTAAATACAGCTGGGCATTTGTACACCGGTCCCCTAACTTACTTTGGGGATTTTAGAAAGTTAGGTCCGTAGATTTCAAATCCTGCATTACAATCCAACACACGCTATATATACTACGTACTTGTTTGAAACTCAAAACGAAATGGTGCTACGGTTTACATATGAAAAAGAGATATTTTTTATTTGCTCGCCCAGTCTGTTAACTGTTTTGATAAAAGATAATTCTTATTGTTGATTAGTAAATTTGAGAAAGAAATGCAAGTAAGTAAGTTAATTATTCAGTGATAAAAGGCCTCCGGCCCATAACACAAAACAATGCACAAACATACATATATACAATTATACAGTACATGTGTGATACAACTATCAATTCATACAAAAATAGGTATAACACTTATTTCAACATGCAAATATGTACAAACAATATTTGCTACAAGACCCGTTTTCTTTCTTCAAAGGCATAATAAATATAGAGAGAGACTTGCCGAATCAGACTTTCCGATTTTGCTGACATAAGTAAATTGAACTTGTGCAAATTAGGGTGCAAAAAGAATTTTTCTGGGATATATTGTTTACGAATATCTAAATATTTAAGACATATTAACAGAAAATGGTATTCGTCTTCAACTTTTTCTTTACAGAATTTACATTTTCGTTTCTCCCTATCTGTGTCATTAAATCTACCTCTGTTAATCTCTAAGTCATGACATGATAATGTAAATCTACAATAAGCAGACCTAAATTTTCTTATTTTGAGCACATCTAAATAAATTTCATATCCAAAATATGTCTTAAAATTAATGTATTCACATAATTTCCGATTTTGTTTTATTTTATATTTCAATTCTGTAATAAAAAGATCTTTCATCCGCTGTACCAAACTGTTTATAAATCTTTTTTCGTTTCTGACCATTTGATTTTCCCAAACATACCCGAAACCACATGTAAAAAGAATGTTGCTGAATATTACAGAATAAAAATATGTTTCAAAACGTTTAAAACGTACAAGGGAAGATACTCTATTCTGATCTATTTTTGACAATAGCGAAGACAGATTGTTGACAAGATTCCTCGTTTTGCACGTGCAGTGTTCGGTTCACAGTAACGTCGCGAGAAAAGACAAAATGTTTCGGTCATTCGTTTATGTAATATTCCATAAAAGCTCCGAGCAGATCTAAAGTAACCAGTGTTTGATTTGTCGTTGTGTAGGTCAGGAAAATATCATTCCCACCTGTCGGGAAGCGGGTAATTACTACGTAAAGTAAAAAAAAAAGGAAAGAAAAGGCTAGGAAAGTAAAGTAAAGTAAAGGAAAGAAAAGGAAAGGAAAGTAAAGTAAGTCTTGAAAAGTTGATACTCAGCCATAGCTGGATTACGACACATTATTATCACAGTTTAAACATATACACAGAATATACAGCAAAGAGTTAAAGCATCATCATTTCACACATTAACAGAACGATACCATTTAAACTTAGAGGGCAAAAGATAAATAAGTAAATTAAAACACCCTTACTTTCTGCAGTTATTCACAACATTTGGTTAGTTGTTCGGCCCTCGTTTTGTATCTCTGACTATTCAATGAATCATCAAGGACAAACAAATAAATCATGATAACCACAATGAGGAATCAAAAACGAGGACTCACATATACAATAAGCTGCCTGGCGATGGCTATCCATGTGCGCAAAATAACATTTACTGACAATCTTGAGCAAAGGAAAAGCACCAGTTGAACCCCAGTGGGCCATACAAACGACCAGAGACTCCGGCCCCAGCAAACTAAAATGAATATTTTTAAGTCGTGACCATCATTGAGTCCGACGCCCGACTCATCTGCGTGCAATTAAAGAAGGCAGCATAGTTATCAACCATGATTTTTATTTCTGGAGAAATCAACATGTTTAGCACAAATCGTCTAGAAAGTTAGGTATCATTTCACTGTTTTCATATTTTTGATAGCAAATCACCAGATTTTGGTAAAAATGAAGGGGAAAACTCCATTTTCTTTCATAGTAACTTAAAACGTTTGGCCAAACATGATATAAACCTCTTATTAGAGTGTTACTTGTTACTTACACTTATTTAAGACCATCCTAATGTGTTTTTGTGTTATATAAAATCAAGCAAATTTACCTTTGCTTAAGTGCCTTATCTTGGTTATTTTGAATCCGAGTTGAAAGTCACTTTTATTTGCGTTCAGACGACCATACAACAGCGTTATCAAAGCATGTACATGTAGCTATTAATATGTTAGTAGATGTTTCGTATAGGTTACGGAAGTCTTTAAAATATAGAATGACATCGATAGATAGGGAAATTGTCAATGTTCTATTGTTGCCTAGTAACCGTGCATACCGAAAGTCATCAATATTGCAATAGCTGCTTTTGTGGAGCAAATTGGTATTCTGAATCTGAATCTGAATCTGAATCTGAATAGTTTACTGGTGACACGCCAAATGACATTATTTCACCAGGGGGTTCGGATGGGGGAGAAATTAGTCCCTTGAACGCACGAGTGAAGCGAACTTGGACAATTACTTATTCAGAAAGTATCACACGACACTAATACAACTAACCAAAGACACACAGTGAAGATTTCGCTTACCCTTACCCTGCCCACAGATAAAGACACAATCGCAATTTTCGCGACCATGAGCTCTCAGAGGTTTGCATACAAGTTGTTACAGCATCGTATCAAGAGCTGGATCCTTTGGAAGCAGTGAAAATGTTCAAAGGGAGGTAGTATATAAGACTTTCACGCACTTGTAGGCAATATTTATGGCCACATTTGACTTTTAATATAGTCCATACTATCTCCATTTGAATGTTTTACTGCTTCCAAAGGATCAAACCATTATATTTCATTCTGATTTTATACACCGTTTGGGAGATATGAGACCATTGTCAGAACTTATTGGATGGACCTCGTATGTTTGGATTGAAAATATTTAAAACAACATATTTTTTTCAACGATTTTTTTTATTTTTTACAAATGAAAAAAAAATAAATCTCCATATATTGAATGGACAAGTTTTCGTAAATGATTTACAGGTATCGCCACAGGGAACCGACACTGTGGGACAAAAGAAATGCGATCATCTTTTATTGGAGAATGTGATAAAAACATCTCTAGAACAATCGTGATCAAAACTCACCATCATAGTGGGAGAGACAAATCAATAGAATACGACAAGGCTGTTCTGATTATACGTAATCCATTTGACGCACTTTTAGCGGAATTCAACAGGCGAAGACTTCTGTTGCACCAA
Organism: Rugalucina vietnamica; assembly: GCA_964017185.1. Classification (NCBI taxonomy): domain Eukaryota; kingdom Metazoa; phylum Mollusca; class Bivalvia; order Lucinida; family Lucinidae; genus Rugalucina; species Rugalucina vietnamica. The sequence continues at coordinate 12,295,118 of OZ024883.1, forward strand.
AACAGTCCTGGTTTTTGATTCATCAGGATGTTTATCATGATTTATTTGTTTGTTCTTGATGATTCATTTACTAGTTAGAGATTCACCACGAGGGCCGAAGAACAAACTAAATGTTATGAACCACTGCAGAAGCTGAGGGTGAGGTTACCGCCGTGTAAAATCGATTTAAACCCGCCAGTAACTTTGTGTTACTGATCGTTCCAAGTCGATACTTCTGTGGTGGTTCTTTTTGTTTTATGTCTTGGTGTTTAAAATATTTTTGTGCTGTTGGCGCCTTATGTATGTTTGCAAATTTTTAGTTAAGTTAAGGTAACTGAGTGGCCACCTATTGGGAAAATAGCTGCTCATTCGGCTTACGAAATGTTTTCATGGTATAAGTACCTGATTGTAGGTTTTTTCCCACCTTGGTTTTTGGAGTGGGAGTCTTTTTCTGATTGCGCATTTTCCTGATCTTTGCCTACTTGTACTTTTTTTATATCGAATGGTAACTTTAGGCTTTGTTGATATAGACGACGTAGATGAGACATTGTTGATATAGACAACGTAGTGGAAACAGTGTTGATATAGACAATGTAGCTGAGACATTGTTTACGACGAAGTGGAGACATTGTTGATATAGATGACGTAGTGGACTCATTGTAGATATAGGCGACGTAGTGGGACACATTGTTGATATAGGCGACGTTGTGGAAACATTGTTTATATAGACGATGTAGTGTAGACATTGTTGATATAGATGACGTAGTGGGCACATTGTTGATATGGACTACGTAGTGGGCACATTATTGATATAGCTGACATAATGGAAACATTGTTGATAAAGACGACGTAGTGAGGACGGTTGATATAGACGACGTAGTGGAAACTCTGTTCATATAGACGACGTAGTGGACACATTGTTGGTATAGACTACGTAGTGGAGACATTGTTGGTATTATAGACGACGTAGTGGAGACATTGTTAATAAAGACTACATTGTGGAGACATTGTTGACATTGACGTCGTAGTAGAGACATTGTTGATATAGACGACGTAGTGGACACATTGTTGATATAAACGACGTAGTGGAGACTTTTTTGATATAGACGACGTAGTGGACACATTGTTAAAATAATCGACAAAGTGTCCATGTTTCTTTGAAAATGTTAATTTCTATGATTATCTACCCGAAAAGCAAACGGATGAAACAAAAGAGGGCAGGTTTGACCAAATAAAATCTTGGTTGGAAGATTTTCCAGAGAGGAAGCCTGAAGTCATCTCAAAGTGCAAAGATGACACCAAAAAGATTCTTTGGTTCGACGCCTGGGACGATATAGTCTAGGTAGTGGAGACATTGTTGATATAGACGACGTAGTGGAGACATTGTTGATGTAGACGACGTAGTGGATACATTGTTGATATAGACGACGTGATGGAGACATTGTTGATCAAGACGACGTAGTGGTGACGAAGTTGATATAGACGACGAAGTGGAGGCTCTGTTCATATAGACGACGTAGTGGAGACATTGTTGGTATAGACTATGTAGTGGAGACATTGTTGGTATAGACGACGTAGATGAGACATTGTTAATATAGACTACGTAGTGGGGACGAAGTTGATATAGACGACGTAGTAGAGACATTGTTGATATAGACGACGCATTGGAGACATTGTTAATCTAGACGACGTAGTGGACACATTGTTGATATAGACCACGTAGTGGACTCATTGTTGATATAAACGACGTAGTGGAGACTTTGTTGATATAGACATAATGGAAACATTGTTGATAAAGACGACGTAGTGAGGACGGTTGATATAGACGACGTAGTGGAGACTCTGGTCATATAGACGACGTAGTGGAGACATTGTTGGTATAGACTACGTAGTGGAGACATTGTTGGTATAGACGACGTAGTGGAGACATTGTTAATAAAGACTACATAGTGGAGACATTGTTGACATTGACGTCGTAGTAGAGACATTGTTGATATAGACGACGTATTGGAGACATTTTTAATATATACGGCGTAGTTGAGACATTGTTGATATAGACGATGTAGTGGACACATTGTTGATATAGACGACGTAGTGGACACATTGTTGATATAAACGACGTAGTGGAGACTTTGTTGATATAGACGACGTCGTGGACACATTGTTAAAATAATCGACAAAGTGTCCATGTTTCTTTGAAAATGTTAATATCTATGATTATCTACCCGAAAAGCAAACGGATGAAACAAAAGAGCGCAGGTTTGACCAAATAAAATCTTGGTTGGAAGATTTTCCAGAGAGGAAGCCTGAAGTCATCTCAAAGTGCAAAGATGACACCAAAAAGATTCTTTGGTTCGACGCCTGGGACGATATAGTCTAGGTAGTGGAGACATTGTTGATATAGACGACGTAGTGGAGACATTGTTGATGTAGACGACGTAGTGGATACATTGTTGATATAGACGACGTGATGGAGACATTTTTGATCAAGACGACGTAGTGGGGACGAAGTTGATATAGACGACGTAGTGGAGGCTCTGTTCATATAGACGACGTAGTGGAGACATTGTTGGTATAGACTACGTAGTGGAGACATTGTTGGTATAGACGACGTAGTGGAGACATTGTGGATATAAACGACGTAGTGGAGACTTTGTTGATATAGACGACGTAGTGGACACATTGTTAAAATTATCGACATAGTGTCCATGTTTCTTTGAAAATGTTAATATCTATCATTATCTACCCGAAAATCAAACGATGAAACAAAAGAGCGCAGGTTTGACCAAATAAAATCTTGGTTGGAAGATTTTCCAGAGAGGAAGCCTGAAGTCATCTCAAAGTGCAAAGATGACACCAAAAAGATTCTTTGGTTCGACGCCTGGGACGATATAGTCTAGGTAGTGGAGACATTGTTGATATAGACGACGTAGTGGAGACATTGTTGATGTAGACGACGTAGTGGATACATTGTTGATATAAACGACGTGATGGAGACATTGTTGATCAAGACGACGTAGTGGGGACGAAGTTGATATAGACGACGTAGTGGAGGCTCGGTTCATATAGACGACGTAGTGGAGACATTGTTGGTATAGACTACGTAGTGGAGACATTGTTGGTATAGACGACGTAGTGGAGACATTGTTAATATAGACTACGTAGTGGGGACGAAGTTGATATAGACGACGTAGTAGAGACATTGTTGATATAGACGACGCATTGGAGACATTGTTAATATAGACGACGTAGTGGACACATTGTTGATATAGACGACGTAGTGGACACATTGTTGATATAAACGACGTAGTGGAGACTTTGTTGATATAGACATAATGGAAACATTGTTGATAAAGACGACGTAGTGAGGACGGTTGATATAGACGACGTAGTGGAGACTCTGGTCATATAGACGACGTAGTGGAGACATTGTTGGTATAGACTACGTAGTGGAGACATTGTTAGTATAGACGACGTAGTGGAGACATTGTTAATAAAGACTACATAGTGGAGACATTGTTGACATTGACGTCGTAGTAGAGACATTGTTGATATAGACGACGTATTGGAGACATTTTTAATATATACGGTGAGTTGAGACATTGTTGATATAGACGACGTAGTGGACACATTGTTGATATAGACGACGTAGTGGACACATTGTTGATATAAACGACGTAGTGGAGACTTTGTTGATATAGACGACGTAGTGGACACATTGTTAAAATAATCGACAAAGTGTCCATGTTTCTTTGAAAATGTTAATATCTATGATTATCTACCCGAAAAGCAAACGGATGAAACAAAAGAGCGCAGGTTTGGCCAAATAAAATCTTGGTTGGAAGATTTTCCAGAGAGGAAGCCTGAAGTCATCTCAAAGTGCAAAGATGACACCAAAAAGATTCTTTGGTTCGACGCCTGGGACGATATAGTCTAGGTAGTGGAGACGTTGTTGATATAATAAGACGACGTAGTGGAGACATTGTTGATGTAGACGACGTAGTGGATACATTGTTGATATAGACGACGTGATGGAGACATTGTTGATCAAGACGACGTAGTGGGGACGAATTTGATATAGACGACGTAGTGGAGGCTCTGTTAATATAGACGACGTAATGGAGACATTGTTGGTATAGACTACGTAGTGGAGACATTGTTGGTATAGACGACGTAGTGGAGACATTGTGGATATAAACGACGTAGTGGAGACTTTGTTGATATAGACGACGTTGTGGACACATTGTTAAAATTATCGACATAGTGTCCATGTTTCTTTGAAAATGTTAATATCTATGATTATCTACCCGAAAATCAAACGATGAAACAAAAGAGCGCAGGTTTGACCAAATAAAATCTTGGTTGGAAGATTTTCCAAAGAGGAAGCCTGAAGTCATCTCAAAGTGCAAAGAGGACACCAAAAAGATTCTTTGGTTCGACGCCTGGCACGATATAGTCTAGGTAGTGGAGACATTGTTGATTTAGACGACATAGTGGAGACATTGTTGATGTAGACGACGTAGTGGACACATTGTTGATATAGACTACGTAGTGGGGACGAAGTTGATATAGACGACGTAGTGGAGGCTCTGTTCATATAGACGACGTAGTGGAGACATTGTTGGTATAGACTACGTAGTGGAGACATTGTTGGTATAGACGACGTAGTGTAGACATTGTTAATATAGACTACGTCGTGGACACATTGTTGATATAGACGACGTAGTGGAGACATTGTTGATGTAGACGACGTAGTGGACCCATTGTTGATATAGACGACGTGACGGAGACATTGTTGATCAAGACGACGTAGTGGGGAGGAAGTTGATATAGACGACGTAGTGGAGGCTCTGTTCATATAGACGACGTAGTGGAGACATTGTTGGTATAGACTACGTAGTGGAAACATTGTTGATATAGACGACGTAGTGGAGACATTGTTAATATAGACTACGTAGTGGAAACATTGTTGGTATAGACGACGTAGTGGAGACATTGTTAATATAGACTACGTAGTGGAGACATTGTTGATATAGACGACGTAGTGGACACGTTGTTGATATAGACGACGTAGTGGACACATTGTTGATATAAACGACGTAGTGGAGACTTTGTTGATATAGACGACGTAGTGGACACATTGTTCAAATAATCGACATAGTGTCCATGTTTCTTTGAAAATGTAACGTTGTGCGCATACTTTTGAAATGGGTGATGTAATGTAGCCAACGTTGCTTAAGCCGACCTAGATGACATTTTGTTTTGGACTAAGCGAAGTAGTGAAGCCGTGTTGTAACAGGCAACGCCGAAATTTTTTCTTGGAACAGTCGGAGTTGGAATAGGCGACGAAGATTTTGTTTACAGCAGGCGGCTTAGAGTAGACATTGTTGTAACAGGCAAATATAGATACTTCATTTGAATTGTCGACGTATCTGCGACGTTGCTTTAAAAGGCGACGTAGTGTAGACGTTGTTGGAATAGACGACGTAGATGTTGTTGGAACAGGCATCGTAGTATAACTGTACAAGATATGTTCAATGAACATGCACCACCTACAAAAATGTAAAAACAAATCGATTTTGTTATTAAACATCTAAAATTATAGCGTGTTAAAATTTGAACAGATTCACTAATTTGTTTGATAAGTGATGCCCTGAGGATAAGGTTGTCAATACGTTAACCATAAAAATTAAAGTCAAAGTTTTCGAATGTGTCAGCTTTGCACTAAGAAATTTTCAGTCATGCGACACCCTGCGCCTAAATGCCAAACACAATTTTAACGTCAAAATCAGCATTTTTAACAATGCATGACCATACAGATTTTCGAAACGCGTTTGAGTTCCTGGTGCAGAATAACGATAAAATTACAGATGGTGACGTCATTTTAATCATGCCAGTCAGACTATTTAGTAGTGCATTTTCCGTTTGATAATAAAAGCCAAGCTTTATAATCAAATACATGCGAAATTTAGTGGGCCTGTGTGTTCATAAAACGCTAGAAAAAGTTTTGAAAATAATCACAAAATTAAATGAAAATGGGCTCTTACTTTAATGTATAGACTAAAAAGCATGTCGTTACAAATAAAAAATTCTGTTTTTAATTTGGAGATGATAAAACAAAAATAGAACTATCATCAGCATCACATCTGACAGTGAAATAGTTAAAGTTACTTATTTCAATTCACAAGGTTTAATAAAATAATGAAACATTAAAATATGACAAGAATGTTTTGAAGCATTGAAATTGACAGTCTGTTTTTGAATGACCCACAAATTCTGGTGCCTTACTTTTGATGACGTCAAAGATCAATGTGTCATACAAATTGGCGTCTGTGTAAGCAATAAACAGAATTGCAATGAAAAGGTAAACTGGATATTAAACACCAAGGATTATTATGCATCATTCCATATTTAGTTAAGATCTGATCTGTTTCTATCACCCTGCAGTTACCTTTGAATTATTAGTACCACAAAAACTGGACCAACCATCATTTAATAAATCTACCCTATAATTGATCTTCATCTTACTGGTTGCTTCTAAGCTTATGATAATGATGTAAATCAATATAAAATATTGATAAATTCAATTGATATATTTTCATTTTTTCTGGGCATTGCCATTTACTGCACCTGTGTGAGGTACAAGGGCACAAAGAAAGAACTTCAATCGATAGAATTTGTTTGATGTATAAATTTTGACTCCACATTCAAGTTCAATTTGATCTCATGACCTGAAAATATTTCATTGACAGGTCGTGTTTTCTTACGTTTGCATAGCGGCTTTCGTCGCGCCTTTCTGCAATCGATTGTAAGAACTATCAGTATTCAAACTTTTTTCTAACCGTTCTTTTATTCCAAAATATAAAATAAGACATATGTAAACAAAATAAATACCAGAGGACCAATGGTCCTGAGAACGCTCACCTGAAGCCTGATCCTGGAGTATTAAGTCATCATGAAATGACCTTGACCTTGAATATGTTGTATATTCTAGTATACCTGATGCAATATGATACATTCTTGATAATAGACCAAACCCGTAGTATAAAAGCCACTGACTGCATCTGCTCTGCGCGCTATACTCAGTTATCATCTCTCTGATAGTTCATGTTACTTGTATTAATAAATATATATTCGTATCATACAAACGTATTGACTTCTTATTAAAACCAGATAAAATATGGTGTCAGAAAGTGTTTCCCTGGATTATTGATTAATTAGATCAAACGGTGTGACAGTTAACAGACTGAGTGCTATTTACGTAGACATACATCAGTGAAAATTAAAAAAAAAAAAACTAACTAAAAATGGCTAGTTTTCAAGTGCCCCCACCGGAACAGTTTGATTTCAAACAACCAGCAGAATATGAAAAGTGGTTTACTAGGTTTGAAAGATTTAAGACAGCAAGCGGACTGGTAGAAAAACCCGAGGAACAGCAAGTCAATGCATTGGTATACTGCATGGGAAAAGAAGCAGACGTTATATTGAAATCGTTCGCTCTATCGGCAGAACAACTTCAAGTGTACGAAACTGTCACTAAGAAATTTGAAGCATATTTCAACGTACGCCGTAATAAGATCTTCGAACGTGCTAGGTTTAACTTGCGAAAGCAGGAAGAGGGGGAGTCTGTTGATCAGTTCATAACATCATTGTATAGACTGGCAGAGCATTGCGATTATGGAACATTAAAGAATGTGGTGGTTCTTTTTGTTTTATGTCTTGGTGTATAAATTTTTTGTGCTGTTGGCGCCTTATGTGTGTTTTCATATTTTTAGTTAAGTTAAGGTAACTGAGTGGCCACCTATTGGGAAAATAGCTGCTCATTCGGCTTACGATGTGTTTCATGGTATAAGTACTTGATTGTTAGTTTGGTTTTTTTCCCACCTCGGTTTTTGGAGTGGGAATCTTTTTCTGATTGCGCCTTTTCCTGATCTTTGCCTACTTGTACCTTTTTAATCCGGGACAGAATTGTTGTTGGTCTCAGGGACGCTAAAATTTCGGAGAAATTACAATTGGATCCAGCTCTGACGCTTGAAGGGGCAGTAACTCAAGTCAGGCAAAAGGAAGCAGTCCACGAACAACAATCCATCGTAAGAAGTCACGTTCAGTCGGAAAACAAAGTTGACACTGTTAAGTTCCGACAAAAGCAGGGACAGAACAAACAGAGGAGACAAGCGAGGGATAAGCCAAGAACTCAAAGCGGTGATAAATGTACCCGTTGCGGAGCCGTGCCGTCACATAGTCGGAATAAGTGCCCAGCGAGGGACTCGAAATGCCGTGGTTGCGGTATTAAAGGACACTGGGTTCGATTTTGTCTATCGAAAAAGGTGCACGAGGTCGACGATCGAGATGGGAGATCCGGCGTTTACCTTGGGTCGGACGAAGAATCCGGAGAGTACCTTGGGACAATCGAAACAAGTGACAATGACTGTGCCGTGCTGGAGACAATCAATTCAGATTCAGGAAATGAACCATGGACTATTGACCTTAAGGTAGGACCAGTGTGTATCAGATTCAAAATCGATTGTGGTGCCGACGTTACGGTTATATCAGAAAATATGTACCTAAAATTAGGCAAATTACCTTTAGAGAAAAGTTCTAAAAGGTTGTACGGTCCTGGTAATGTACCACTGAATGTCATGGGTTCATTTACAGCAAAGCTCGAGACTAATGTAAGCTCAGCGGTCGAGCGTATATACGTCGTCAAGGGTCTTGACAGATGCTTACTAGGCCGACCAGCTATAATCAAGCTAAACTTGCTTGAGTTAAAATATCCGAGTGCTAGTGTCAGCGAGGTCATAACCTTAGAATCGGTTAAGGAGAAATATCCTAATCTGTTTAGGGAGCTAGGCGAAATGAGTGGCGAGTACCACATAACGCTTAAAGAAGGAGCGAAACCGTATGCGCTTTCAGTTCCACGTAGAGTCCCTATCCCATTGCTTCCTCAGGTGAAGCAAGAGCTTGAAAACATGGAGAAAACCGGTGTGATTTTCCGTGTTGACCAACCCACAGATTGGTGTGCTGGTATGGTCGTCGTGCCGAAACCTAACGGAAAAATTAGGATTTGCGTTGACCTTTCACGGCTTAACGAAAACGTCAAACGTGAGAATTTTCCGTTACCTTCGATCGATCAAAGCTTAGGTCTTCTTTCCGGTGCAAAATATTTCAGCAAAATAGACCTTAATTTTGGATTCTGGCAAACAAAATTGTCGGACGACAGTAAGTTGCTTACTACCTTCATAACACCATTCGGTAGGTTTGCATTCAATCGTCTAGTCATGGGTCTATCCAGTAGCAGCGAATATTTTCAGAAAAGAATGACCCAGCTCGTAGATTCGATTGACGGTGTTTTATGTCAGACAGATGACATTCTCGTGTTTGGTCGAACCGAGACAGAGCACGACGAAAGGTTGCATAAGGTGCTATCAAGGCTGCACGAAGCCAACCTTACGATAAACCCAGCAAAATGCGAGTTTAGGAAAACAACTATCAAATACCTAGGTCATATTTTGGGACCTAACGGGGTCTCAGCCGACCCGGATAGAGTTGAAGGCATCAACCAGTTGGAAGCCCCGACAGACGTACATGGCGTGCGCAGGCTCTTAGGCATGATAAATCAGCTAGGTAAATTCACACCATTATTAGCAGAGTATTCGAAACCGATCCGAGATCTGCTAAGTAGCAAAAATGAGTTTTACTGGGGTCCAGATCAGCAGAGATCTTTTGACCTGATCAAACAAACGCTGACAAATTCACCTGTGCTTGCTTTGTACGATCCAAACCGCTATACCGTATTGAGAACGGATGCGAGTAGCTACGGACTAGGTTGTGCGTTGTTTCAGAAACAAGACGACGGAGAAATGAAACCGGTTAGTTTCGCGTCAAGGGCTCTGTCGCCTACAGAGCAACGTTACTCCACTATTGAAAAAGAGGCCTTAGGGGTTATGTATGGCTGCGAGAAAAATCGAGATTTTCTCATTGGGAAAATGTTTCATATTGAAACTGATCACCAACCGCTTATTTCATTGCTCGGAGGTCACAAAGACCTGAATGATTTACCATTAAGAATAATGCGGTTCAGAATGAGACTTATGCCATTCTCCTACACCATTTCCCACGTGGCAGGGAAAACTTTAATTATACCAGATATGCTCTCAAGAAGCCCTGTGATTCATTCATTAACTTCTGAGGAGGAGCGACATTCCTCTGATACTGAAAATTATGTTGATATGGTTGTTAGACATTTGCCAGCCTCGGATATCAGACTTCAAGAGATAAGGGAAAAACAAAGTCGGGATGTAATCAAATTACTGCAACAATGGGTGGCCTGAAACAAAACATAAGGCATCCGAGATAGGAAAACTGTACTGGCCTTACAGGGGCGAGATAACAATTAATAAAGGCTTGTTGATGAAAGCTGACAGGTTATTCATTCCAACTGAAATGAGATCGGATATACTCACCAAAATGGAGCTCATCAGGGCATAACAAAATGCAAACTAAGAGCAAAAGAGTCAGTGTGGTGGTTAGGGATAAACAGTGACATTGAAAAAGAAATCAAAGCGTGCGACATTTGCGCGAAACTGCAGAATGATCATGCAGAGCCAATGATAAGCACACAGTTTGATGAACGACCATGGAAGCATTTAGGGTCAGACCTTTTCTTTTGGAAAGGTCACACGTACCTTCTGGTAATTTGCTACTATTCAAGATTTATAGAAATAGCAAAATTACGGCATTCGACAGCGGAAGAAGTGATTGTTCATTTAAAATCGATGTTCAGTCGACATGGCCTTTGCGACATCTTTACCAGCGATAATGGTCCATGTTACTCAGGACAGGCCATGCAGAAGTTCATGCAAGATTATGGAATAAAGCACATTACGTCATCGCCGAGGTATCCGTTGGGAAACGCGGAGGCTGAACGAGCTGTTCAAACTTGCAAGCGTTTGCTTGAAAAGTCGGACGATCCGTACATTGCTATGATGCACTATCGTGCCACACCTCTCAGTAACGGATACAGCCCATCTCAGCTTTTGTTTAGTAGACAAATAAAAACCATACTTCCACAAAGCCCAAACAAGCTAAAACCCAAAGTAGTTAATCAAACTTTTCTACAGAGAAAGGAGAGTGCTGCTCGTACGTACTCCAAAAATCATTACGATAAACGGCATCGAGCGAAACCTCTTAAACCCTTACGTGCAGGTGATAACGTCTTCGTAAAATCGTTTAACGTGGAAGGCAAAGTTCTACAAGCCGCTGACCGACCAAGATCTTACTTGGTCGACACACCCCGTGGTGAAATTGCGCGTAACAGACGACATTTGGTTCGGTTGAATAAAGCAGTCGATCTGCATGACCCAACTGACATTCAGCCGATGGTACATGCGCAGGATAGAAATGTGCAAAATAACACTTACACAGAAAACTCTCATGATTCGGCTTTCACAGAATCTGATACCCACTTGTCCAACACTTCTGGTCTTGAAAAAAGTTCAAGTTTGCCATTATCTCAGCAGAGTGGAGATAAACCATATGTGGTGACTAGATCTGGGCGTATTTCTAAACCGCCAGAAAGATTACAGTATTAACATTATTAAGATATGTGGACAACAAAACAATTATGGCTATGTGTATTAATTAGGAACAAGAAACTGTGAAGATAAAAAGAAACTTCATTCATGAAAATTATTGAATTAACGTAAGACAGTCAATGAACAATTTTGCATGTGTGGGTGTTATGTTTTATCAACGAAAGGAGTTGCATACCGTAAACTACAAGGCATTGGGCCTTGAAAGGGGGGTGTTGTATATTCTAGTATACCTGATGCAATATGATACATTCTTGATAATAGACCAAACCCGTAGTATAAAAGCCACTGACTGCATCTGCTCTGCGCGCTATACTCAGTTATCATCTCTCTGATAGTTCATGTTACTTGTATTAATAAATATATATTCGTATCATACAAACGTATTGACTTCTTATTAAAACCAGATAAAATAGAATACTCACACACCTTTATTGAATTCATAAGTTGTCTGCATCTGCAAAGATTCAGGTCTCAGGCTGCAATAGTTTCCAAACCCAGTGATTTCTGAGAAAACTATAATTTTAATTTTGATATTCAAATGACCTTGGGTCAAGGTCAAGAAATGACCTTGGCCATCATTAATTACTTACCTTCATTGACTCCATCAGTTGTCTGCATCTAGCAACTTTCAGGTCTCAGACTGCAACAGTTTCCAAAATATCCATTGTTTTCGCCTTTTCCCATGAAAAAGCCTATGTTTCCAAAATTGACCTTGCCGCAAAATAGGTCAAGGTCATCCTATGGTCAGCATTTGATCAAACTATGATGGGCTGGAGTCCAAAATGCTACATACAAACTTTCGCGAAAGTTGGCCTGCCGGTTCTGGAGAAGAAGATTTTTGAGTGGTTTTACCATATATGGGCGTGGCAGCCATCTTGGTCATGTGACCTGGATTTCACGATCAAACTTTCGTCTCCCCTACCCATGGATGCTCCACATAAAATTTCACTTTGATTGGCCCAGCAGTTTCAGAGAAGAAGATCTTTGAAAAGTGTGTATGGACGACAGACTGGCCAAGGTCAAGAGATGACCTTGACCTAAATTAATCATATACCTTCATCTACTCCATTAGTTGTTTGCATCCACCACTTTTCAGGCATCAGGCTGCAATAGTTTTCAAAAAATCCATAGTTTTCACTTTTTCACATGTAAAAGCCTATGTTTCCAAAATTGACTTGCCGTAAAATAAGTCAAGGTCATCCTAGGGTCATCATTTTATCAAACTATGATGGGCTGGAGTCCCAAATGCTACATACCAAATTTCATGAAAATCGGCCTGCCGGTTCTGGAGAAGAAGATTTTTGAGTGGTTTTTACCATATATGGGCGTGGCGGCCATCTTGGTCATGTGACCTGGATTTCGCGATCAAACTTTCGTCTCCCCTACCCATGGATGCTCCACATAAAATTTCACTTTGATTGGCCCAGCAATTTCAGAGAAGAAGATCTTTGAAAAGTGTGTATGGACGACAGACTGGCCAAGGTCAAGAGATGACCTTGACCTAAATTAATCACATACCTTCATCTACTCCATTAGTTGTTTGCATCTACCACTTTTCAGGCCTCAGGCTGCAATAGTTTTCAAAAAATCCATAGTTTTCACTTTTTCCCATGTAAAAGCCTATGTTTCCAAATTTGACCTTGCCGTAAAATAGGTCAAGGTCATCCAAGGGTCATCATTTTGTCAAACTATGATGGGCTTAAGTCCCCGATGCTACATACCAAGTTTAGAGGAAATCGGCCCACCGGTTCTGGAGAAGAAGATTTTTGAGCGGTTTTTAACATATATGGGCGTGGCGGCCATCTTGGTCATGTGACCTGGATTTCGCGATCAAACTTGAAATGCCACTACCCAAGGAGGCTCCACATAAAATTTCAACTAGATCGGCCAAGCGGTTTCAGAGAAGAAGATTTTTGAAATTGTGGACGACGACGGACGACGACGGACGACGACGGACGGACGCCGGATCATGGCCATCCTATTAGCTCACCTTGTGAGCCTTCGGCTCAGGTGAGCTAATAAGGTAGTGTGCAATTTTTCAAGCTACAGGCCTCTGAATGAGACCTCTACACAACATGATTGAAAATTAGAAAAATTAATTTAATTTTCAATTCTTTCACATATACCTTCCTGGACAAACAATACATCTAAAATGCTTTCAAAAGTCATTTTGTTTAAGTGACGCTGACTACTTTGGAATTTTTCATAGATTTTCATCTTGAAGTGGATGACAATTTTTTTCGACTCACTTAACAACCCTACCTCCTAAATTGAAAAGTCGAAAAAAAAAAAAAACAACAACAATATTTATAAATTTGTCAAATCCATATTTGTAGATTCACACAACAGAGAACTTGGTTATATTATTCGAATAAAAGAATGGAAAATATAGGGTTGTGTGCATATAAGAGAGAACCAACAAAATGAAAATCGCCATTTTAAGCCTTTTATTGGCTGTTTTATTTCTTACACCAGATTTCATAAAATTACCCAAAATTTTAAAACTAGCACACCAAAGATAGAAACACTGATACAGAAGACCTTGTAGACATCTACTTCTGCTAATATAAACATCAAATTAGTGCAAGTAATTTGAAGTTGTTTAATATTCAAGTTTAATCTACCCTACCCCCTAAATTTTGCTGACACTTAAAATTTTCTAAAAAGTTGCAGAAATTGGGGTGAAGTTCTTTAGATTGACAATTTTCACGACTCTGACCTTTGTCAAACATTAGGACTAACCCGACTTGTATAGTTCGGCAAATGGGTCACTGTATGGGCGGCAACTTTAATATTTATATCTGGGCGTGGTCGGCTAGTCCATCTGTTCAAGTAGGGAGATAATAGAAAAGTCGAATTCAGTCAGCATAGAGCGCTGTCATATATTTTACCGTTAAAGATCAGCTACCTATTTTGTCCAATCCAGTAAACTAGACAAACTCGGATTTTCATTCTAACGGACAACATGTGAAATGAGTCTTTCAACTGTATACCTTTAGCTTTTACCTAGGTCAAAAGTAGACCATACCCAATAACGTATTCATAAGGTAACGCCCATACAGTGACCTATTTGCCGAGCTATAACTCAAAGTATCATGCTCATACATCTTTTTGTCTTGATGCTGTAAGGCAAAAATCACTGAACCATGAAATTAGGTGACAAAGAATCATAACTACCTAAGCTTTAAAGGTCTTACTCATATTTTGAAATAAGTATGTTCACATACAGGTCGTGGACATCAACATGACAATGACGTCACAAATTTACCGTTAGAAATATGAATGAAATAAATACATTTGACACGCCATTCACATTTCTAACGGTTAATTTGTGACGTCACTGCATTGTTGATGTCCACGACATTTTCTGTACCATATTAGTGCCGAGATACAAGGCAAAATCACTGAAACGTAAAATTAAGTGCTTTAGAGTCAAAGGCCTTGTCATACGCGAATATATTGTGAAATAAGTATGTTCACATACATGTACCAATTGAGTGCCGATATATAAAGCAAACTCCCTGAACCATGAAATTAGGTCATAGTGACCTATAAGTACTTTAGCGTCATACTCAACCATAATCTGAAAGAAATATTAAATTAGTTGTGAAGATATAAGGCAAAACCACTGAACCATGAAATTAGGTCACAGCGACCTAGGACTACTTTTGGGTCAAAGGTCTTGTCATAGGCAAACATGTTGTGAAAGAAGTATGTTAATAAACCAACTGAGTGCCGAGATCTAACACAAAATCACTAAACCGTGAAATAAGGCTACAGTTACCTTTTAGTATATTGTGGTCAAAAGTCCGGACAGGTCATACTCACTTATAATCTGAAAGAAGTACGAACGTATACTAATTGAGTGTCAAGATAAATCACTGGACCATGGAAATAAGGTCAACCCACCCTTACGGTCATTGTCACAAAGTAAAAAGATGAATGACCAACCATTTTCCTAAGTTGTTTCTATTTAGAAATAAAAAAAAAAAAAAAAAAGTCAAGGAATTCTAGATTTTGACCTCTAGCCCGACCTCCCTGACTCCGACCCATTCAAACTATGAACGTTGTCTTATAATTTGTTGCCAATATGTAGATTTCTAGAAAACTTTAACACAGAAAAAATGATTTATTAATGGTGTTCTAGATTTTAACCTTTCGCCCAACCTAGGGCTCCGATGCCATAAAGTAAAAGCCAACCCTTCCGGGCATCTACGGTCCAAATATCAATACTTACTCATATGGGGTTGTCAATATATAGACTTCTAGAAAACTTTAACACAGAAAAAGTAATTCTTTAAGGTGTTCTACTTTTAACCTATAGTCCTACCCCGGGGCATGGACCCTGGGGTCAATTTCATAGAATGAAAGCTAACCCTACAGGGTATCTATGAATATTTTCTGATCAGTGGCTCATCAGGAAAACATGTCCGTGCAATGTATACCCCCTTGAACCCCACTTTTATATAGTAAAACTGGGGTATGCAGGGGTATACCTATTTTTCTTATTTTTGCTCCAAAACATAGATTGTGGGTACTCGTTAGAACCGCCTCGGCGAGGCGGTTCTAACGTGTACCCACAATCTATGTTTTGAGCAAAAATAAGAAAAATATCAAAATTTTTCAGCTGAAAATTTTCAATTTTTAAAGCTAAAAAAATCTCTGTTTATTGCATGGGCATGTTTTCGTAATGTGCCAAGTTAAGGACTTCTAAAAGATTTCAACGCAAGTGTGACGCGCACAGGAACGCGCACGGAAACGTGAGGTGACTACAATAGCTCTATACACTTCGTGCGGTCGATCTAACAAGTTAGAGAAAGGTATTCAATCAACATTGGGTCCAGTCGTATTTTGTTTCTGTTTTGTTTTTCGTCACTAAGTCTGCTGTCTTTAGAAGCAGTGTATATCCGAATAAAAGTAAGGATTCTTTATACACTGATGTAATGCCGTGTTCTTACGGTAGATGGGAACAGAAGATTGGCGTTGAAAATTGGATTATCTCTAGGAAACAGAAGTATACATCACAAGTGCAAAAAGGGGTTTTATATCAACAAAATTAAGCACATTTAAAATGGGTGTGTTTTTATTGCACATGAATATGTATGTAATGCCGGCATGTCTTGCCGAAACAAACAAACAAACTGTATCGGAGTATCATGTCAGTATTCTGTTATACATGTATATATATTCAACTTATACCTTTGCTGCAAATCTCTTTAGGATCGCATCAGGTTGTTTTTCATCAGAATATTATTATTATGTTTTAATTTTGCATCATTTAAAAGTCGCGATTACACTGTAGATTGTATAGGTATGCTTTCATAATGAAACAAAAAGAAAAAAATAAAGTGTCTTACCAGAGTGTACAATGTGCGTCCAGTCCTGTTGCAACAACAAAAAAAATGACATCATTACGGAAACACGCCCATGCAATATATGGAGACTTTTCAGCTGTACAAATTAAAAATTCCATTAAAATATATTGAAATTTTCAACATTGACGCTCAAAACATTGGTCGTGGGTACACGTTAGAGGTGGCTCTAACGAGTACCCACAATCTATGTTTTGGACCAAAATAAAATAATTGTGTACCCTTGTATATCAGAGTTTTACAATATAAAGTGGGAATCAAGGAAATATACTTTTCATGGACATGTTATCCTGATGTACATTGATGCGTCTGCACCTCAACACTTAATTAATAGGTTTTGTTTACATAATAGCTTCAATTATATGTGAAAGTCATGGGGTGTAAACTGAAAACATACGGCAAGGTAATCTTGGAAATTTGCATCGTAAAAGTATGTACATACATAAACAGTCAAAAAAGTTTGTATGATCGAGACGCCCGCGCCTCCTGTTCTGTGAGTCGTCTAATACAATTTACGTCCCTTCCAAGATTAAGTGAGCTAAAATGAGACTGGTTGATTAATTGGTGAAGCAAAATCTAGACAATCAAGGGGAAAACCTTCCGACAGATCCATAAGCGAAACTTGACATTTTTCACATGACACTTACATGTAGCAGTGAGATGTAATGCATAAACGTAGTTATGATTTCAGCGAACAGAATGCATTGTGATCTAAGGATGATCTATGGGTGATCTATGGGTGATCTATTGGTCTATATCAGTATCATGAGACACAACGATTTCGACGTCTAGTATGAATTCGACTATTAACGCCAAGTGCGTCAAACATTCACGTAGACAAAAAGCTACTAGATTTCTTGTGGCGAACCAGGGGTGTTTTTTTACACTATCTACATACGTACATGTATTTATTTATTCGGAATTATGGACAATTCGGACCTTGGCTAATTCGGCCCTAGTCAATTCGGACCCTAAAAGATTCGGCCCTAGTCAATTCGGACCTCGACCACTGGCTAATTCGGACCCCGACCACTGGTCAATTCGGACCTTTTTTCATTGGTCATTTCGTACCTCAAAATGAAAAATTCTTTGGTCAATTCGGACCTTTTCTCTTGGTCAATTCGGACCTTTTCCATTGGTCAATTCGGACCTCTTTCTTTGGTCAATTCGGACCTTTTCCATTGGTCAATTCGGACCTTTGCATTATACATCTCCCATATAGAAAACTGCGCTCAAAAAAAAAACAAAAAAAAAAAAAACAAAAAAAAAAACAAAAAAAAAACAAAAAAAAAAAAAAAAAAAAAAAAAAAAAAAACAGCCGTCCTAACATCTAGAATGAGACTTTAATCCATATACAGGCCGTACTACTTATTGTTTTCACGATTGTTGTACATGTAAGCAGGCTTTACTGATTTCTTGCCGTGCTGTATGACGGCCGCGCATTTCATAAGGTAAAATGCGGTTTGCGCTGGGAATTATGGACAATTCGGACCTTGGCTAATTCGCCCTAGTCAATTCCGACTCTAAAAAATTCGGCCCTAGTCAATTCGGACCTCGACCACTGGTCAATTCGGACATCGACCACTGGTCAATCCGGACCTTTTTTATTGGTCAATTCGGACCTCAAAAATAGAAATTCTTTGGTCAATTCGGACCTTTTCAGTTGGTCAATTTGGACCTTTTCCATTGGTTAATTCGGACCTTTTCCTTTGGTCAATTCGGATCTTTTCCATTGGTCAATTCAGACCTTCGCGTTATGTAATTTTCATAAAGAAAACTGCGTTCAGATTAAAAACGAGCCATCCTTTACTGATTTCTTGCCATGCTGTATGACGGTCTCGCATTTCATAAGGTAAAATTGCGGAGGATCTTGAACTACATAACACAAAGTACCCATAAGAAACATATGGGCTGCTCGAGTCTACAGACAAAGCTTATTCACTTCTGACTGACCGTCTGATCACTGGTTAACTGGTTAAGTGATCACCATCCATACATATAAGCCCTTATGTTTACATGCGTGGTTATATTTTCAAGCGCATTTTGGATGTCATGACATCGTAGTGTTGGGTAAATGTCCTACAAAAGGGAGGCAACATCCCGATATGACCATAGCTGTTGACTGGGATACTAAGTCACAAATCAATTAATCAACAAAACAAAGGATTTCACTTGCGAATACTACATGAAATAATGGCATGAGTACTACAATTTATTTTTATTTTAATGTTTGGACAATGGCTAATTCGGACCTTAATCCGATTCGGACCTTGGCTAATTCGGACCCTATTTCAAAAAATCGTTGGCTAATTCGAATATCGATTTTGCGGGGTCCGAATTGACCAGTGGTCGAGGTCCGAATTAGCCAAGGTCCAAATTAGCCAAGGTCCGAATTGTCCACAGCTGAGGTCCGAATTAGCCAAGGTCCGAATTAGCCAAGGTCTGAATTGTCCACCTTGGCTAATTCGGACCCTATTTCACAAAAATCATTGGCTAATTCGGATCTCGATTTTGGGTGGTCCGAATTGACCAGTGGTCGAGGTCCGAATTAGCCAAGGTCCGAATTAGCCAAGGACCGAGTTGTCCACAGCTGAGGTCCGCAATAGGTCCGAATTAGCCAAGGTCCGAATTGTCCACGTACCATTTATTCGTCAAGACACGATTGAAATAATCTCAAAAAAGACGGTCTCAGTCTATGATAATAAGTTCAGATTCTTCGGGACTATCATCGTCTAGAAATGTTTTTAGCTTATACCCCGTGAAAGAGTTTGGTGTCCCTAGTCACGTAATAACATAACCCAGTGACAGTCGCAAGGTCTTGGTGAATAAAAAAATCTCATCAAATATCTCAAACCCCATTACACATAAAAAACTTTTGTCGAAAATAAAACCTTTGTGTCAATGAATGCAGACCTTGGCAAAACTAATATTTGATATAATATGAGCCGTGATGCGAGAAAACTGGTCTTCGGGGTTTCCGACCAGGTCTGACACAAACCGACCTTTGCAGCTTCTAACCTAAGAGGAGATTAGACGCTTGAAATTCGGGATACAAGTAGAAGAGGAATTGTAGTATCCGTGTAAAGAAAACAAAGGTGCTGATAAGCTTCGCAGTTTCCTAGTTACTTATGACTGCGCAACACCAGTTACGAAAACACACCCATGCAAAGAAAATGCCCTTGATATTTTTTATATTTATCAACAACCTATGATTAATAGCAAAAATAAGAAAAATAGGTGTACCCCTAAGTGCAACAGTTTTACTATATAAATGTGGGGTTTATTTTTTATTTAAGGGGATATACACAACACGGACATGTTGATGTGATGATAGTCTTGGTAGTCATTTTTAGAAAGACTCTTTTCGCCGTACAACATCATAGACCACCAAAAAGTAATTAAAGTGTAATTTAATATTCTAAATATTCGACATCATGTAAATATTGTAAAAAAAAATCATTACTCATATTGATTTAAAAAAATGCAATGTAAGAGTTGGGTATCCTTAATTTTGGTAATTTATCAAAAGAATTCCAATGAAGAATTTCAAGAGCCAGCTTTCTTTCTTTCTTTCTTTTTTCTTACTTACTTTCTTTCTTTCTTTCTTTCTTTCTTTCTTTCTTTCTTTCTTTCTTTCATCCATTCATTCATTCTTTCATTTTGTCTTCCTTCCTTCCTTCCTTCCTTCCTTCCTTCACATTTAGTGGTGGTTAATAAAAATACGAGTGCATTGGCACTATATCAAATATCATGAAAGACCAAACATCAAAGCAAAACATCAGGATAACATTTCCATGTAATGTATACTCCTTGAACCCCACTTTTATATAGTAAAACTTGGGTATATAAATCAAATCAAATCATTTTATTGGTATAAAATCCAATGACAGGATTGTCACCATATACAATACAGTACATATATACATGTAGAGCAAATTCTTGGGTTATCTAAGTGTATTATACACAAGTATACTTAATATTTTACGTGTTAATCAAAGCAACATGTATTAACATTCAAAATGTCCAAGGTACCCGTAGCACACTTAGATAACATATTATATGTTATCCAAGTGTACCACGAGTACGAGTACACCAAACACTCTACATGCCAATACATACCGCTTTGATGTACACAAAAGTATATATAAGGGTATATCTATTTTTTATTATTAATTCAAAACATAGATTGTAAATACTCGTTAGAACCGCATCGGCGAGGCGGTTCTAACGCGTACCCACAATCTATGTTTTGAGCAAAAATAAGAATTTTTCAAAATAATTCTTCTGAAAATCTTCAATTTTTACAACTTCAGAATAATCTGTATATTACATGGGCATGTTTTCGTAATGGGAAGAAAAATGATGTCAAATGTCATGCAAAATATGTACTGCGCATTTTGCAAAAGCTGGAACAATGTGGTAGTTTAAGTAAAGAACCATAAAAATGCTGATCCATAGATCTTTTTATTTTTGATATTTTAGAGAAAACATTTATATCTACCAGGTTAGTTTTCCAGCAAAAAAGGCTAAAAAAGCCTCGTAATGGGAAAGTAATAAGAACGCGTCGCTTTTGCACATGAGCGCCGTTTACAAGAGAACTAATCCATAGATTTTTTTAATAAATAAAGTCTTGTTATTATATCGTGAGTCGAAAAGTAAAAGAAAAGTCCTTGACTACCAGGTTGGTTTCCGCCGTATTTGTCAACGAATACTGCGTTTACACTATGTTCCCGGCGGTCACGGCGGCCACGTTTCAGACAACCGTGAGCAAAACGGGATAACCGTGAGGCAACGCAGGGGAACGGGATAGGCAAACGTAGCACGCCGGGATAACCGTGGACACCGTGACAGATTTTTTGAGAGTTTAAAAATCTGCCACGGCAGTCACGGCGGAAATGAGAAACGTAATGGGCCGTGACAAAACGGGCTGAACGTAACACACCGTGACAGAACGTAACAGTACGTAGCGAAACGTGGAGGCGGTCCATAGTGCAACGGGAAGCTAGTAAATAGCCCGGCAAGCTACGGATCTTCCACGTTCTGTTGCGTTTGAACACGGTCGTCTCACGTCTCGTCCCGTTTCCTACGGAATACTCAACACGTTTTGTTGCGTTAAGTTACGGTGTGTAACGGTCTTTGACGGTGTTCACCCCGTTCTACTACGTATGTCACGTTCTGTTACGGTTCTCACGGCGCGTGAAATTTATAGATATAAAATGGCATATCATGGGGACAAGTTCCTTCATATTGGAGCAGTCACTATAGTGAACAATACAGACCATACGCTGCACTATGCAATTGAAGAAGAATTACAATCCCGAACTTTTTTAATCAACTCTGCAGTAGGTTGTTGAGGAGCGCGATTGTTATGATTTCAAAGGACTTATTCGTATATAAAAGGAAAATAATGTGCTTTATATTGTATTGTGTCTACGTTTCGTCCGTAGCTGACCTTGACAGACCGAAAAAACGTGTTACGCCTTGGTCAAAACGCAACTGACCGCAACAGAACGTAACAGGCCGTAATAGAACGTGCTAATAATCGTAATAGATCGTGGATAACCGTAACGTACCTTAGCGCCTCCGTGACACACCGGCTTATCACTACCACGGTTTGTTACGGATATCGTAATACAACGTAAGAAAACGTAACAAAACGTAATAGATCTTGAAAATAAGAAAAATGTATTACCGAAACTCCACGGCACGCTACGTTTCTAGCAAACGGGGCTGCCGGGGCCACCGGGAACATAGTGTAAACGCAGTAGAATGCAGACAGGTAAGCTAAAATTCTTAATTTTCCGTAAGTGACGTTGACGCCACGAGGATGACGCCTTTTGACTTTTCGGACGTGTTTTTTTAGTTTATTAGAATTAACAAGGCGGCGAATTTAACATGTGCTTATAATATATCTGAAGTAATTTTCAACTCAAATCCGTGAATATTCAACGACCTTTTAGTCATATCACGAACAGTGAATTGTTCATATGTATAGAGGTAAAGTTCAAAATCTTTGACCCTAAATTTCAATCAAACTTATTCAACATGCATGCGATGTAAGGTCTGCCTTTTTGTACAAACCATTTCTTGAAAAGTATATAAATGTGTCTGTTTTACTTTTATAATTTTTCTTGCGCGACTAATTATAAAGTTAAAGTTTTCCTTTTTTTATTTGGAAGTGAATGCATTTGCTTGGCTTGAATTTCTTCTCATTCAGTTTTACCCTTTCATTATTTAAGTTGATATGGCACGGGCCAATCAGTAGTTGGGACAAAAATGGCAGAACTCCGAGAAAAACCATCTGGCACACCAGCAAGCAGAACTTGGCTAGTCTCATATGTACCTGATGTGGGGCTCAAACGAACACCAGACACAGCGGTGAGATGATCGAATGGTTAAGCGCGTTAATGGAATCAGCGCTCTCAACCACTCGACCATGGAGTCGCTGGATTCTGTCCAATGCATTAGGTCGGTTTTTCCTACATGCATTTCGGTTAAATAAAAGAAGCCGTTACGCTACTTATATTCGAACCGCTGCATCAGAAAACCAACAATCCGCATATGCGAAACCAAAGGCGAAGATCAGTTCTTTCCACGATTGTTGAAGGCTCGATCGGATAAGCCACAAAAACTCGATCACGAATAAATACGTAAATAAATAAATAAATAAATAAATAAATAAATAAATAAATAAATAAATAAATAAACAAATAAATTGTCTGACGAATGAACAGAATGAATAATAACATAACATGACATGACATGACATGACATAATGATGATAATGAGGCGATGGCGGGTTCGATCCTCATGTCACGCACATCGCCTTCCACACAATAGAGCCGTCCGAAATGAATGGATGTACATAATTACGTGCTCCCGCTTTCTGGAATTTTAGTCTGTGTCACAAGTTTTATACTTTAAAGCACATGCTCGTAATCTAAATAAAGAATTATGCATACGTACGGACGCACGCACGGACGCCGGCTCGAGTTCCGTCCTATAAGCTCACTGTCTTCTTAAACTACGAAAGTCCCATCATATTTAAGTAACGAATACTGACCCACTAACTCGGTCGTTCGTCCACTTAGGGCAGGGCTCTTATTCGGACCCTTGTCTTTGCTACTACCAAAACTAAAAGGCGATTGTTTGCAACTACATGTACTTGTACTTGAGCCGTCACGTATCCATTTAAAGGCAACAGTTAAGGCAACATGTTGTTTGCTTCTTAATATATACACGTACATACGTTTATCCACATCCTTTCAGTAGTCACGTGCAAGTGAAATATTACAACCTTAAACTTTATTTTGAAGACACTGGAACTTCATAAGCTTGAATTCTAATTCCATTAAAAGAAGACATTGAAACAACCTAAATTTCACTCAATGAACATAATTATTCGCCACTTTCGAAAAACTGCACACATAGACATCAATGTATTTTGATGTTTACAACTTGAGATTTATCCTGCCTCTTCTGGTCAACATACATGTATATAATAGATCTACCTATCCGCAAAAGAAACGCGGAAAAATTAAAACCCCATTTTCATGAAAAGGATCAGCTTGATGGAATATTCAGTGATATGGCTAATGAGTATTTACAGCAAGTAACAATTAAGCTAAACTACACTTTTGTGGCATGTTTAATTATGACGCCGCAATGATGTTAGTGTACGACCTCGTGCATAACAACATTGCATCTAAAACATTCATTATTAATGCGATTTGAAACCAGATGGCATGGAGTAGTGGCCGGATGTCTAAACTATAGAAATCGTAGAAAACATTTGGAAAATACCGCTTGTCAACGCTCCCAGTGGTCGCGTGTTTCTGTTGACGTCAGCCTATTGTTTTCAAATCACCATTATTGTTCACTACAGACACATTATGGTCTTTCATATCTCGATTCTGTAGGTTTCAATGCAGCGAGTCAACAGCTATTCTATGGCACTAAAAGATTTCGAGTACGTCTATTCACTTGATTGAAAACGGCAATTTACGTCAAAAATAACAAAAACGTCACATACAAGAAATAAGCGTCGAAGGAGGCATAAGGTTTTCTGATTCGATTATAATTCCTCCATGACTTTCAAATATCGATATCAGTTTGGAAACTTTTCTGCAAGGTTGTTATAGGTATCATAGCCCTCTAGCTATGGCAATTGGAGATACCTATTTTTTTTTTTTCGCGGAAACGCGACAAAACGTTAAGTCTTAACGTCATGATTGTCAATTTATGTGAAGGAGAATTAGCGGGACTAGACTATCGATATTTATCATCAAAATACATTTTGGATATATAGAAAGAAAATCAAACAGAATAGTTCTTTTCACGTTTCTTTTGCGAATAAGTATATATTCACGACTTTGGCAGTTTAAAGTTTAAGGAAATTTGAAAAGCCCATTGATGTCAATGGTGACATTGTCGAACAGTGTCCGAAAAAGTACATAAGTTTCTTACGATTGTATCTTTAAAACGCATGCATAGAATAAAATGAAAATATCTTGTCTATTGCTTTATCCATTTACCTTTCAAATGACACCAAAAAACATAAGGAGAAGCATCATAATGACTATCCATGTATGTATGCATTGACCGGTTGACATATGATGTAAATACAAGCAGTAAATGCGTTACGGAAACAGGCCTATGCAGTATACAAAGATTCTTTCAGCTGTAAAATAAACAACAAAAGCATCAGATTTTTTTTCTTTTACATATTTTTGCTCAAAACATAGATTGTGGATACACGTTAGAACTGCCTCGTCGAGACGGTCCTAACGAGTACCCACAATCTATGTTTTATATCAAAACTAAGGAAAACTGGTATACCCCCTGTAAACCCCCAGTTTTACTATATAAAATTGGGGTTCAAAGGGGTATACTTTTCATGGACACGTTTTCTTGGTGGCATTTTGTATAAGAATAGAATGAAGGCAGCACTCGTATACACGTACATGTATTATGCAACTAAATTGCATGTTTGTTATAACGCAACATGACATACAGGGTGATCAAGAAAATCTGATACCATTTTAAGCTTACATAATTTTGTACCGCAAACACATATCATTATGAAACTTTAATCACAATGTTCTTGATAATTCAAGTTTTGTTTGGTATACAACGTAAAATACTCCTGACTAACATAAGTTTGGACCGCAAACACATGTCATTATGAAACTTTAATCACAATGTTCGTGATAATTCAAGTTTTGTTTGTAATTTAACGTAATATACTCCTGACTAACATAAGTTTGTACCGCAAACACATATCATTATGAAACTTTAATCATAATGTTCGTGATAATTCAAGTTTTGTTTGGTATATAACGTAAAATACTCCTGACTAACATAAGTTTGTACCGCAAACACATATCATTATGAAACTTTAATCATAATGTTCGTGACAATTCAGGTTTTGTTTGATATATACCGTAAAGTACGTTAAATAGTAATATTTTGAATACTAGAGGTCAAACATTTTGATAGTTTTTGCGTGATGCGCAATTTTATGTCAAGTTTATGTTGTTATGATGTCTCGTTCAATCGTGTTAATGTTTGGTACGACTGATGCACAAATGGGTGGCGTTCATTTCCAATCTCCTCAACAAATATGTAGAGTGTTTCAGCTTTCAAAACGTATTTGGAGGTGGATATGCATTTTAATTCAAAAGTCCTCACAAGAAAAATCAAACTATCAAAACAAGCTTGACGCCATTGTAATCCAATATGGACGTCATAAATCACTTATCTGTAAATGTTGTGAAATTCTATTTAACATGGTAGTGGATTATATACCTATCATTGTATACCAAAGAAGGTACGAGTTGTGATCAAAAAGTTCTAAGCCTTAAGTGCTTGTGATTATCAGGGAATGAAAATCTGGTGATTACTTTTTAATATAATCCACCTTCAATGCAGTGCACTTAGTCCTCTCTCTTCGAGCTTGCTCATCCCTTCCAAATAGAAAACC
The DNA here is from genome assembly GCA_964017185.1 of Rugalucina vietnamica. Lineage (NCBI taxonomy): Eukaryota > Metazoa > Mollusca > Bivalvia > Lucinida > Lucinidae > Rugalucina > Rugalucina vietnamica. Next base: position 12,322,045 of record OZ024883.1, read on the forward strand.
TTTTCCTGGTCCTCAAATACTCATTCACTGCCGCTATGATGCCGTCGTTGCTTCCAAACTGTGTTCCACGAAGGTTGGATTTCAATTTTGGGAACAGATAAAAGTTAGAAGGGGCCATATCAGGAGAATATAGAGGATGAGGAAGGACTTCGAATCCGCATTCAGTCGCAGCAGTCAGAACAACTTGCGACGTGTGAGCAGACGACTTGTCATGCAAGAGCAGAACGCTTCGAGTCAATTTTCCCCTCCCCTTTCTTGCAATTTCCTGGCGCAAACGCCTCAATTCTGCTGCATAATATGCACCATTTACCGTGCGACCTTATTCAAAATAATCAGTCATGATTACCCCCTATCCCAAAAGACTGAGGCCATCACCTTCCCTGCCGAAGAAACTCTAGCCAGGGTGCTTCCATTGCATGCTTTGCATTTTCGACTCTGGGGGAAAGTGATGAACACATGTCTCATCTTGGGTTACAACTCGGTCGATAAAAAACCTGGGATCATCGTCATATCGAGACAGGAGATACCTAGAAATATCGAGCAGAGATCGTTTTTGGTCATCAGTCAACATTCTCGGTACCCATGTTGCCGAGACATTGGACATACCCAAGATATCTGTTAGAATTGTTTGGACTGCCCCAAAACTTATGCCCACTTCGCTGGCTATACTTCGCAAGTCTCGCCTCCTGTCACACATAACCATGTTGTTAACAATCTCCATATTTTCATCAGTGGTGGCATCTTCGGGGCGGCCAGACCTTGCATCATCCTCAATGCTCTCTCTCCCATGCTTAAATTCTGCAGCCCATTTTTATCACTGTGCTATAAGAAGGAGACTCAGTCCCAAGTGTTTTCATGAAGTCTTCGTGAAGTTCCTTGGGAGTCATTCCCTTCTTACAAACATATTTGTCACCGCTCTCACTTCAACGTTCTCCATTTTGCAAGTTTGACGCACTGTCCTCTCTCAATACTGTCGTACAAAAGTAATCAAGCGTGACCAAATGCTTTTCTTTCAATTACCTGAACAAGGATTTTGTCTAATGGAATGCTTTGAAGTTTATCAGGCTTAGAACTTTCTGATCACATCTTGTACAACAAGTAGGCACTGATCAGGAAAAGGCGCAATCTGAAATAAATTCCCACTCCAAAAGCCGTGGTGGGAAAAGGTACAAGTAGGCAATGATCAGGAAAACTTGATTGAAAATTAGTTACTTATACTTAGAAAACATATCTTAAGCCGAGTGAGCAGCTTTTTCCCAATAGGTGGCCATTCAGTTGTCCGAACTTAAATAAAAAAATGAAAACTTAAATTATATATTTCCATATAGATTTTATCATTTTAATAATGTATTTGCAGCCAAACCAAAATCCTTAAAGGTTGAAATGGTATCAGATATTCTGGATCACCCTGTACTCAACCGAACTACATTAAAAGCACATAAGATTGTATGGTTAATTTGAATCAAATGAGCTTTTTCTATACAACATGTCAAAATTCTCTCGAACATCAGACGGTAACTCGTGTTTTGTTATCAATTTGTAGAGTGTGTCTATCTCTTTGCTAATAGCGGCTTTCATGTGGTCAGTAAACAATGTCGAACTGACAAACCATTCCGGTTTTTCACGATGGTACGACCCTTCCTGGTCCTTTACAGTGCACCAAACATCCAATATAGTAGAATTCGTCCGAAGAAAAACGGATAGCTTAACGAGTTCTTCAAGCAAATGGTTCTGCAAATGTTCGTAAAATACCACATGTAAAGGACCTTCGAAGTTGACCAACCAACTGTTGATATGCTTTCTCCATAATGAGGTAGTGTTCTTCACGTAACCTGGCCATTCTGAAAGAAATCACATAAACGAAATATAGGAATCAATTAGATAAGTTCACACTAGTGTCAAGTTCTACGAAACCTGTATCTAAAAAAAAAAATCATCTGGACTGACGCCGATCAGAACTTTCGTTTTACATTTTGACCAACAAAACTGTTTTTGGTTTCGTTTTCTGTGAATTTAGACATGTTTGTGAATTTGGCAGTATAATCCGTGCATTGTTGATTGTCACCTCCCCGTGATCAACTTTGTTCCGTTTACCGGTTAAGATAACGGAACACGGAACTAAAGTGATCTTTGCCACGATATGTTGACATAATTGGATTGTAGCAGACGGCATCGAACCATCGACGACGGCCCTGCTGGGGTTATTGTTGACCTGTGCATTAGATATTCTACTGTCAACAAGGCGTGCAACATGGTCAGACCTGAGGTGTTTTCAGTTACATGTACTTCTGTGTTGCAATATGTTTATGCTTTGCTGGACATGCAAAAGCATTTGTGTAGTACAACAAATAAGTAGGCGTGCCGCTCTGGCCTAGAGGGGGCGCAGGGAAACTGGACATGTTATTCTGATGTTTGTAAGAAATAACCAATATTCTTTCGAGGGCGGGATTTATTTCTGCTTTAAACTGTTTAAGAAATATTTTTACGGTGAATTATCGTCATTAATGCGGGATGTTGGAGTGCAGATTGCGATGTATAAAAAGGTACAAGTAGGCAAAGATCAGGAAAAGGCGCAATCAGAAAAAAAGATTCCCACTCCATAAACCGAGGTGGGAAAAAACCAAACCACCAATCAGGTACTTATACCATGAAAACATATCGTAAGCCGAATGAGCAGCTATTTTCCCAATAGGTGGCCACTCAGTTACCTAAACTTAACTAAAAATATGAAAACACACATAAGGCACCAACAGCACAAAAAATTTAAACACCAAGATATAAAACAAAAAGAAACACCACATAAGTATCGCCTTGGAACGATCAGTAACACAAAGTTACTGGCGGGCTTAAACCGGTTTTACATGACCATAACCTCACCCTCAGCATCTGCAGTGGTTCATAACATTTAGTTAGTTCTTCGGTCCTCGTAATGAATCACTAACTAGTCAATGAACAAATAAATCATGATAAACATCCTGATGAATCAAAAACCAGGACTCACAGATTGAGTAAGCTGCCCGACGATGGAGATCCCTGGGCGCCGAATAACCTGCTTACTCCGGAGCAAAAGAAAAACACCAGTTGGACCCCAAATTCACAACGGCGAAGCCTGAGTGAATCGAATATCGCATCTGCCCGACAATATCACGCGTTAATCAAAGATAATCCACCGTAAAGTAAAAGTATTTAAATAAATGCTTACATTTAAAGAATTTCCCTGTGAACACATTCTCGGTGGATATGAATATGTATGTGCGACGCCATAAAAACACCACAATACGCGCTTAAGTTTGTTAATTTGCAAACGGTGTCGTTTCTATTAGGTTCAATGGAAAAAACGATATTGTCGTGTTTGAATTATGTTTATCTTATATCTTCATAAACTTACCATTCGATAGAAAAAGCTGTTTTGGTGCAACAGAAGTCTTCCCGGAGTTGCGCCTGTTGAATTCCGCTAACAATGCGTCAAATGGATTACGTATAACCAGAACAGCCTTGTCGTATTCTATTGAAGTGTCTCTCCCACTATGATGGTGAGTTTTGATCACGATTGTTCTAGAGATGTTTTTATCACATTCTCCAATAAAAGATGATCGCATTTCTTTTGTCCCACAGTGTCGGTTCCCTGTTGCGATACCTGTAGACCAATTACGAAAACTTGCCCATTCAATATATGGAGATTTTTGTTTTTGTGTGAAAGTAAAAAAAAATAAAATAAAATAAAAAAATAAATAAAAAAATAAATAAAAAAATAAAAATAATATTGAATATATATATATATATATATTAAATATTTTCACTCCACACATATGAGGGTCATCCAATAAGTTCTGACAATGGTTTCATACCTCCCAAATGGTGTATAAAATCAGAATGAAAAATAATGATTTGATATTCAAAGGGAGATAGTATAGACTTTATCAAAAGTCAAATGTGGCCATAAATGTTGCATACAAGTGCGTGAAATATGAAGTCTTATATACAGATATACTACCTCCCTTTGAACGTTTTCACTGCTTCCAAAGGATCCAGCTTTTATATTTTATTTATCATAATGATATGATACGATGCTGTAACAACTTGTATGCAACCCTCTGAGAGTGTGTCTTTACCTTTACTGGGGTTAGGGTGAGCAAAATTTTCATTGTGTTTCTTTGGTTAGTTGTATTACTGTTGTGTGATACTTTCTGAATACAAATTTGCTCCACAAAAGCAGCTATTGCAATATTGATGACTTATAGCTTTCGGCGTGCACGGTTACTAGGCAACAATTGAAATTTGACAATTTCCCTATCTATCGATGTCATTCTATATTTTAAACACTTCCGTAACCTATACCAAACATCTAACATATTGATAGATACATGCTTTGATAACGCTGTTGTATATGTGGTCGTCTGAACACAAATAAAAGTGACTTTCAACTCGGATTCAAAATAATCCGGATAAGGCACTAAAGCAAAGGTACATTTGCTTGATTTTGAATATCACAAAACCCATAGGATGGTCTTAAATAAGTGTAAGTGACATTTAAGACATTAATAAGAGGTTTGTTTGGTCAGACTTTTTAAGTTACTGTGAAAGAAAATGGAGTTTTCCCCTTCATTTTTACCAAAATCTGGTGATTTTCTATCAAAAATATGAAAACAGTGATATCTGATACCTAACTTTCTAGACGATTTGTGCTAAATATTGATCTCTCCAGAAATAAATCACGGTTGATAACTATGCTTCCTTCTTTAATTGCACGCAGGTGAGTCGGGCGTCAGACTCAATGATGGTGCCGACTTAAAGATATTCATTTTAGTTGGTTGGGGTCGGAGCTTTTTGTCTGTTGTTTGGCCCACCGGGGTTCAACTGGTGCTTTTCCTTTGCTCAAGATTTTCAGTAATGTTATTTTTGGCGCACAGGGATCTCCATCGCCAGGCAGCTTATTTTATATGTGAGTCCTCGTTTTTGATTCCTCATGGTGGTTATCATGATTTATTTGTTTGTCCTTGATGATTCATTGAATAGTCAGAGATACAAAACGAGGACCGAACGACTATTTAAATGTTGTGAACCAATGCAGAAGGTAAGGGTGCTTTCATGTACTTATTTAAAAGAACATATCTTTTGCTATCTAAGTTTTAATGGTATCGTTCTGTTAATGTGTGAAATTATCATGTTTTAACTCTTTGCTGTATATTCGTATTCTGTGTATATGTTTAATCTGTGATAAATAGAGGATATTTGCTTTTTTGAGGTGAATACCAAATATATTTTATCGAGTGAGTTAAAAACATCAGAATTTTCACGAGTGCGCAGCACGAGTGAAAATGTTTATGTTTTCAACTCACGAGATGAAATATATTTGGTATTCACCGAAAGAAAAGCAAATTTTCTTTTTATTTTATACAATACACGGGCATTTTCCAATTCACAAGGCAGGCGGTGAAAATGCAAAAACCAAACATTTTTGAAAACACAAATAACTTTGGTACCACATTGTTCCTTACGTTCTTACTAAGAAAATGAATGCTCACACTTTATGTTTTCGTTCATATATAACGGAGTTATAGGCGTTTGAATTTCTGAAGTGAGACACATTTAATGACGTCAAGTAAATGGAAACGTCAGAAGTAATCCAAAATCTACAGTGAATATATAGGCTGATATCAGTCACTAGTGACTTATGATATCAGTGAGATTTGATATCAGTGAAATTTCATATCAGTGAAATTTCATATCAATGAAAATACCAATTTTATCAAGTTTTGATATACATTGCTTTTCACTGTAAAGTATAAAATAATAATGTCTCGTAATCCAACTATGGCTGAGTATCAACTTTTCAAGACTTAGTTAATTACTTTACTTTACTTTACTTTACTTTACTTTACTTTACCTTACTTTACTTTACTCGTACTCACTTTATGACTTACTTACTTACTTACTTACTTACTTACTTACTTACTTACTTACTTACTTACTGTCAGTGCATACAAGCAAAGTAACTCAAGAAATACTGAATGTTGCCCTTTCGCTTGAGGTTCCTGTACGCTATCACAAAGCCACTGCGTTCCGACCATAGACATGAAAATGCCCACAAAGCCTTTCATAAGTATTGCAAAATATCGTACATATCCCATATAATCCTCTTAGAACTTTGACATTCGGTTACACTATTCAATATGATTCTTGCCAATACTGTATTACCTGACATCTTCTCAATAAGGTACCGTAACCAGGTGTTACCAGAGCCCGGAAAACTGGCAAGCGCTATCTGAAAAAAAAAAAAAAAAAAAAAAAAAAAAAACAGCTGGAAAATGCTTTCTCTGGACCTTAGACATTGACAATTTTACATGAAGAATATCTCAAAATTACCCACACTGTCGAAACTCGTGCACAAAAGCTTCTAGACAGAAATGAATTGCTCTAAACACTGAGACAAAAACACGTGTAAATTGTCAAAAGAATCAGCATAATATGTATATAAATAGTAGGAGTACCCACCAGTATACACAAGCGTCCCGGTGTCACGGTTTGCACGTGACGGGTCTTTCCAGTACATGAACACCTTAATATCTAAAATTACACATCTACGGTTGTGGTTGAAGTCTAAAATGAAATTACCTGTGGGAGATTCGTATCGCTGAAGTGCACTTTGATCTGAGGACATTGTATGTCCATGTACAGTTCTTGCACAATGCGTGATGACACGCAGTTGTGTTGCGTGTCATGTTGTTGCCATTTTGGACACTTTGGACAATCACACGTTGTAATAGCAGGCTTTTCGTCTGTCTTATGAGACGGGTTTCTCTCTTTCACCGCAGGATCAGAGAAGATAATGTCATATCTATAATATAACAATTGAAATGATGAATGCAGATTTGTCTATACGCAGATATGAGACGCATGTTTATTATATACCATAAAATAACGATTGATACTACCCATTTTCCGACACAAAAATACAGAATCTTGTATCACCCTACTAACGTGATACGATACCGTATAACCATCCTCAACTTTGTACCAATCAATATAAAAACCAACACATAAGTAAGTAAGTATATGTAAATAATGACTTTATTCTTAGAGGATGACATAATGCCGGAATCTAAATCTGAATGGCAACCAGAGTTATTTTTGTTTAATTTTGTAAAACAAGAACTGTTTCAAAGATGCCAGAGGTTCGCTTGTCATCAGAGAAACAAAATTAACAAAATTCAACAACTTTTTTTAGCTCTAACGTAAAACTTGGCACAATGTTACGTCATCAAACTTTTGGCGCAACGTCGTATAGTACGCCGTCACAACGTCGCGAATTAACGGATTTTATTGAATTCTTACGGCGCAATTACTGATTATGTTTGTAGGTATATAATAAGCGTGTTATAACTTCAGTAAGTTAATCTGATGGGTCGGACCACGTCTCCTAGCTGGGCCAGGAAAGATCGGATCACGCACGTCTTCGAATCGCGTGATCCAGTATTTCCTGGCGCAGCTACTCGACGTAATCCAGCCCATCAGATCACACAGGAGAGATTTGATGAGCATGAGAAGATGTTAAGTGACTTATTTCGAATAAACTGGCACTTCTCACTTACTGAGAAAATTTATCTGACTTTTGAGGCGACACACTTATAATCTTTGACCAAGCATACTGCGTCAGAAAAATATGATGAAAATTGTAATTGCTTTTGGTTTTAAATACTGTATTCATTCTAAGAAGTACACATGCTAAAAGAAACACACACACTGGTTGTTTGAGAAATACAAAATTAATGTGCATAAGCGCACATTGCTCTACAAGCATGTTACACCAAATTTACAAATTAATACCGTACTAGGCGCATCAAAATTTAACATTAAATGATCAAACAATATTTTGCTACGATTGAAACACTTAAATGGCATCTCCATTGATATTTTGATTATATTGTTTCAACAGTTTGTTTGTTTGTTTGTTTATATTGAGGTTTAACGTCCCGGTCAACATTTTTTTCAGTCATGTCTGGATGGACTCAAAAGTTTGTGTGTTGTTTTTGTTCTTAGTTTGCGCTAATTAAAAAGATAATTTATTACTTTAACTTATTTGGGCAAGTAAAAGCGCACTGTGCGCTAATTAAACCAAAATGAATTTAAGGGTTTATTTTTCACTTCACTTCCATTCTAATTTGTGTTTTAGAAATCAATAATATCGCGGTCGACAAAAGACTTATTGTGTACATATAACAATGAATAAAATGCGTAGATTATCTTTCTTAATTTGATAACCTATATGTATCCCACACCTATTAGAATATATTTGATACTTACACTTTATTATTTCTTTCTTTATTGTGTGCTGTCCTGTACCTAGCGCGTGTAAACCCTTTCACATCACGAAAACATGTCCGTGTAAAGTATACCCCCTTGAACCCCACTTTTATATAGCAAATCTGTGGTATGCAGGGGTATACCTGTTTTTTTTCTTATTTTTGCTACAAAACATAGATTGTGGGTATTCGTTTTTCACAACATAAAAATCTCTGTATATTTTATGGACAAGTTTTCGTAGTGATAAGTTGACAGCCGTAGAGTACATCATTCATAGTGCAGATTATATTGTCCATTTGGTCCTTTGAGATCAGTGTTCTGACAAATCAGAGATTCATTATCCTGTTGAAAGTTGCAAAATTACAGTACATGTATTCCACTTTGGCTCCATTTTGCAAAATTTAAAGGGTCACTGAAGAGGCTTAAGTATCCGAAACCGCGGTATGGCACATCCCTTTTCTCATTAATAAGCCCACTTCTCTCAAAGGATCACAATTTTATTTTTATTTGCACTTTTTCTGTATGCATTACTGTTACAGTAATGTAACAGACTAGTATAAATACTTACTGTACATGCAACCAAAATATAACAGAAATAGTGCGGCATTTCGTGCTGATTTTCATTTCAATGTGTTCCCTCTTAGATGCACAGAAGTGCTCGCCAACCAATCTCTTCTGTCTCCAGTTATCTCTGAGAACATTCATTCTACTATTCATGAGGGCGGGCTTGTGTTTGCAGTCATCAAATTCAAGGTTCATCACACTCATTTCATGTTCTCAGAGATAACTGGAGACAGAAGAGATTGGTTGGCGAGCACTTCTGTGCATCTAAGCTCAAACTAGCATACAGAAAAAGTGTAGATAAGAGAAAAACACAATCCTAAATAGCCAGTAATTTTATATTAACATTTTTAGGCGGTTCTTTTTTGTGATTAAACTGTATTTGTTCTATGTTTAAGTGTACTAGATGTTTGTACTGTTCGCGCATTTATTTTGCACATTCGGTAATCTGACAGAAACAGCTGCTCCCTCAGCTCTATATACCAGTTACGGGTTGTTAATTTAGATTTCTGGTAGAAAAAAAAAGCTTTAGGTTTGGTCTGAAATTTCATTACACCTTTCTATCTTTATTTGTCAAACAGTCGACTGAAATTCTCGTCATTGCTGCGTACAAAATGGTGAACAGATGCAGTTCTATTCAGCGTTTATTATACTTAATACTACCTGCATTTTAACGATGGAATATAACAGTAGTTTATATATTACCTTTCTTTTTCTTTTATTATGAAGTAGCAGACAAAGACACAAAATATTAGAAAAATAAGTATTCCTTTTTTAAACGTTTCCTTCATTGTGTGCTTTTGAAATGGTGCTTTTTATACACGTAGGCAGAGACAAGTATAAAATGATAAATTATGTTCAATATTCAAAACTAGTAATGTTTGACTTACATTGATTTTTACCGATGCGTTATAAGCTTGGGTGTAAGTGATACCTAAATCTTTTCATTTGCATCAATTAAATACGAAATGGATGTCACTGAGGTTACCTGGCACTGGTCTTCGGAGAGAGAGAGAGAGAGAGAGAGAGAGCATTACACATCTCCATTTAAGCTTGGTTCGTTATTGCTGCTGTGCCATATCGAAACTTGAAGCCATTGAAATTAAAGCTCATTTTAAGTGTGACGTCACGATAACGTTTACCGTGGTAGGAGAAGCAGGATTTTCAAAACACCCTCAAGCAAAGACCAGTAAAAACCAAATGGGGGCGAAATATATTTAAACGTTGTTTAGAAAATGAATCTTAACCGATAATAATTTTCTGATTTCTCAGAATACCCTCGCTGATCTCAAAGGACCAAAAGGAAAATATAATCTGCACTATGGATGATATATCGTAGAAATATATGCCGGATACCTACCTTTCTTCGTAACAAACAAATGTAAACCGATATTTCTTTTTTGTCCGTTGACAGGTTGAGATCAGTGAGGATATTTTGAGAAATAAGCAATTATTATCGGTTTTTCGATTTAACAAGGCCGTATTTACATATTAAGCCAATAACGGTCAAACACCCCTGAATATATTACAAATCTACTGAAGCCGGTAGCTGAAACTCGCGATCGACATCTGAGATAATCATCCAATGGCAGTCTGGCGGTTCCGAGTTCACAGTCATCTGTATATGACCACTCTTTCTCGATCTCAGCACCGAAATTATGGAATTCGCTTCCTGTTGATCTAAGAAATTCATCAACTCCCAATAGTTTTAAAAGTGTTCTAAGAAATGCTCTTTTATAATTTTACTTTGCACGAGACACCTGTTGCATTTTACCAGGTTCTAATGAACTATCACATATTCTAGTATCTTAACGTTCTTGTATATCATCTGAAAATGAGTTCTATGTGCCTTGTTAAGTGCTTGATTTATCTTAGGAGAGCTGTATTTTTAAAATCCCAAGTTTGGTTACCAAAACTCACGGTGTAGCGCATGCTGTCTGGACATTGGTTTCCGCGACATGTTAGCTGCCACCGTGGACTCGAAGGTAATATTTTTGGAACAAATGAACACGCACATGTGATGCATCCCTTTTCTAAAAGCTTCCTGTGATAATTGATAATGTTTTTGAAATTCTTTGAATATCAGCTCCTCCATTAAGACTGTCAAAATACTTAACGTCAGTCATGTATATATTGAACGTACATGTATGTATTTGTTACTGTATCTAATATTTTGATATTTTTTGTAGCGGGCCACATGGTAGAATAGCCATCCGGCTAAAGTTGTCCATCCTCTTAAAATATTGTAAGATAAATAAATAAATAAATAAAATAATCAAATTCATTTTCTAACCAACGTTTAACATATTTGGTCCCATTCGCATAATACCGATATTTTTATCGACTAACCTGTTGAAAGTAAACTCTTTGGCTCCATCTTGTCTAAGGTAAAGGGTAGACGAGGCTTAAGTAGCCGAAACGGCGATATGGGCCATCCCATTTCTCATATATATATATACATGAATTAAAGTATCTCAATTTTATCTTTAATTCCTATTACTGCAGCTGGTGTTGTGTCGTGTAGCGAGCTACAAAGTCTCCCCGTACTTCATTCATAGTGCAGATTATATTTTTTCTTTTTGTCCTTTGAGATCAGTGAGAATATTTTAAAAATTATTAAATTTATTATCGGTTTAGATTAATTTTCCAGCCAACGCTTAATATATTCGGTCCCATTCGGATAATACTAGATTTGTATCGACCACTCTGTTGAAAGTTGCAAAAATACAAAATTTCTCTTTGGCTCCATGTTGCCTTAGCTAAAGGGTCACTAACGAGTCGAAACCGCGGTATGGCAAATCCCTTTTCTCATTAATATGCTCACTTCTCTTAAAAAGTCCTAAAAAGTCTCCCCATACATCATCATAGTGCAGATTTTAATTCCTTTTTGGTCCTTTGAGATCAACGAGGGTATTCGGAGAAACCAGAAATTCATTATCATCCTAGATTCATTTGCTTACTAACGTTTTATATATTTGGTTCTGTTAGGATAATGCTAGTCTTTGTATCGACTATCCTGTTGAAAGTTGCAAAATTACAGAATTTATCTTTGGCTCCATTTTGTCGAATCTAAAGGATCACTGACGAGGCTTAGTAGCCGAAGCCGTCGTATGGCCCATCCCTTTTCTCACTTATATACTCACTGCTCTAAAAGGATCACAGTTTTATTTTTACTAAGTAGTAGAAACCGTGGTATGGCCCACCCCACTTCTCAATTATATGTTCACTGTTTTCAAAGGATCTCGTGTTTAATATTTATATCCCATATTTCATAGCGGCGATATTTCAATGTTATCGTACTAGGTCGCGAGCCTGCACAGTGACATCAAACGTCACGGGAATGAATAACGTCAAACCTTCCGAGAAATCACGTCAAACCTTTCAAGGGAAGACCTCAAAGCCCTCGAGAAATTAAGTAAGTAAGTAAGTAAGTAAGTAAGTAAGTAAGTAAGTAAGTAAGTAAGTAAGTAAGTAAGTAAGTAAGTAAGTAAGTAAGTAATTTCTTTATTTAAAGAGGGTGACTCATTTGGTCAAACCAATCTTACATGAGGCCCTTGTGCAATTACGTGAAACGTCGCGAGAATGTCACGAGCTTACGAACAAGCTAAGGTTAACCCACTTTTTAAAGGCGGAGACAAAGATGATGTTAACAACTATCGCCCGATATCAATCTTGCCAACATTATCGACTGTGATTGTGCTTACATGAGGCCCTTGTGCAATTACGTGAAACGTCGCGAGAATGTCACGAGCTTACGAACGTCGCGCGCAAAACAATCAAAATTTGACCATAAAATCGCTGATACACCCTGATTCAGTCGGATAACAAAGCAGTTAATATTTCGCAATTGTTGGACAGAACAGAAAAGTATGTCTCTCGGTGCCGTTGACAGCTTGATATAACCATAAGGTACATACTCTCAAGCTTATTCGTTTCGTGTGTTTACGGAGGCACGGTAATAGGTAGAACAATATTAAAACGGAGATTCTTTAAGAGCAGTGAGCACATTAATGAGAAAGGGGTTGGGCCATACCGCGGTTTCGACTATTTAAGTCTCGTCAGTGACCCTATAGATTTGGCAACATGGAGCCAAAGAGAATTACTGAAATTTTGCAACTTTCAACAGGGTAGTCGATACAAAGACTAGTATTATCTAAATGGGACCGAATATGTTAAACATTGGCTAGAAAATTTCTCAGAATATCTTCGCTGATCTCAAAGGACCAAAAAGAAAATATAACCTGCACTATGTAAAACCTATTTCTTTCATACTTTACAATATGATAAATTATAAGGAAGGCCGGTGCGACATAATAATTACTAATTGTGGATAATGAATTATTGAATTAGTTAAAATTGCAAATTTTAAAAGAGCCGATAGCGGATATTTCAAGAGTATAGAGTGTTCATATTTTTACAAATTGTTGGATTTATTTATAATATGAAAACGTAAAAGTAGGCAATGGCCAGGGAACGGCGCATCTTAAAGTTTAAGGAAGTTAAAAAAAGCCCATTGATGTCAGTGGTGACGTTGCCCAAAAGTCTACGAAAAAAGTACATATTATTTTAAAGATTGTAGTAAAATTAGTATTAGGATCCTGTAAAACCGGTTTAAGCCCGCCAGTAACTTTGTGCAAGGCGATACTTCTGTGGTGGTTCTTTTTGTTTTATGTCTTGGTGTTTAATTTTTTTTTGTGCTGTTGGCGCCTTATGTATGTTTTCCTATTTTTAATTAAGTTAAGGTAACTGAGTGGCCACCTATTGGGAAAATAGCTGCTCATTCGGCTTACGATATGTTTCATGGTATAAGTGCCTGATTGTTAATTTGTTTTTTTCCCACCTCGGTTTTTGGAGTGGGAATCTCTTTCTGATTGCGCCTTTTCCTGATCTTTGCCTACTTGTACCTTTTTAAAACGCATACATAGAATAAAACGAAAATATCTTGTCTATCGCTTTATCCATTTACCTTTCAAATGACACCAAAAGCATAAAACCATGTTGACAAGGAGAAACAGCATAATGACTATACGTGCATGTACGCACTGACCAGTTGATATATGACGTAAATACAAGCAGTAAATACGAGGTTTGGCAGGAAAGTTCGTATAAACCTTAGCTATCAGAAAAAGTAACGCGTTGTCGTGTAAATTTTAGAAATTCCAGTACACTAGTCTGGCGTTCGTTGCCGGTTTGAATAGGGCTACTGATGAGGGTTCATTACCTGAAATTGTGCAATATAGTACATACTTTCTCCCTTTGAATGTTTTTACTGCTTCCAAAGGATCAAACCATTGTATTTTATTCTGTATTATTTAAAGCAGCAATATCTTATGAGTATATTTTAGAAATTTGGTGCAACTTGAAATAATTACACGCTTGATATGACCAGTTTTCTGCATGAGGGTATGGCCGCGCGGGGCAGGTGTCAAAACGTGATAAAATGTGACGATTTCCACATTAAGTTTTTGCTTGTGAAACGCCACTGAAGTGTGTTGTATTGTTAAAATATTTTAACCCTGAAAGAACGTTCAATCAACAACATTTTCTGAATGTTTGGGTCTTGGCGGCAGTATAGTTTTATATATGCGAATAAAATTTCAGATGTAGTCCGAAATAAATTGTTAAAAAAAATGGCGTTAATTTGACGTCTGAGAACAGCCGATAATCATAAAATTGTGTGTTTTTGTTATGGAAATCGCCAACAAACATGATTTTTGGATGCTCGAAATATCATCTGTGAATGATAGACGGCGGTGGAAGGGCACTCATCTGACATGCTCATCGCATGAAAATGGTTTCATATGTTCAACCAGCCATCCGAGCACTTAACTTCTATTTGTACAGATCTGCATTTGACAGCTGGATACACAAAATAAAATGTGTCGATATCCAAGAACCCTATGAGGAAAAACTCTGAAGCATGGATTGATCTTGTCACAAATATATTACGCACTGACAGCAACAAACTTCACATAACGTCACCAAGACGTTGACACTGGCCCCGCTCCCGGTCAGGGAGGTGCACTGAAAAGGCTCTTGAAAATGACGCGTTGGTCAGATTTTCATAAAATTTCATTTTTGTGCTCATGAAATATTTTTGCAAAACACGATATATTCATTTTGGCTGCAGATCTTTCCTGCTGAAAATATTCATGGTGTCTACGAACTTTCCTGACAACCTACGTACATTGCAGAAACAGACCTTTGCAATGTACAAATATTCTTTCAGATGTAAAATAAACAACAAAAAACATCAGATCTTTTCATTTTTCATAGTTTTGTTCAAAACATAGATTGTGGGTACACGTTAGAATCGCCTCGTCGAGACGGTCCTAACGAGTACCAACAATTTATGTTTTGTATCAAAATAAGGAAAACTGGTATACCCCTGTAGACCAAAGTTTTACTATATAAAATTGGGGTTCAAAGGGGTATACTTTTCACGGACACGTCTTCCTGATGGTATGTTCTAAAAAAGTAAAGTGAGAGCAGTATATAGAGGATCTTACACTCGTGGTCATTTCATATGAAATTTATTAAACGAGCCTTCGGCGAGTTTAATAAATTTCATATGAAATGACCACGAGTGTAAGATGCGTTTTATCATATGACTTTTAAAATAGGATTTCATCGCCTTCGAAGTGGACATATTTTCAATGAAAATGTACATTGTTGTTACGGACGTCGTCAATGATGTTACATATTCCCGCAAGAGTGTTATTACACGTGTGGTCATACGATTTTTATGACATGACGTTATCCACTGGTAAACAGCGACGTCATAAGATAAATACGCGTATTATTGAACTGATTTGAATGGTATGTTTGTTATAACGCAACATGGCATACTCAATGGACAATTCGAACTACATTACTATAGCACACAAGATTGTATGGTTAATTTGAATTAAAAAAAGGTTTTCTATACAACATGTCAAAATTCTCTCGAACATAAGACGGTAAATCGTGTTCTGTTATCAATTTATAGACTGTCTCTATCTCTTTGTGAATAGCGGCTTTCATGTGGTCAGTAAACAATGTCGAACTGACAAACCATTCCGGTTTTTCACGATGGTACGACCCTTCCTGGTCCTTTACAGTGCACCAAACATCCAATATAGTAGAATTCGCATGAAGAAAAACGGACAGCTTAACGAGTTCTTCAAGCAAATGTTTCTGTAAAAGTTCGTAAAATACCACATGTTTTGGACCTTCGAAGTTGACCAACCAACTGTTGATATGCTTTCTCCATAATGACGTAGTGTTCTTCACGAAACCTGACCACTCTGAAAGAAACCATATTAAAGAAATATAGGATAAATCACCTGGATAAATTTAGACTAGTGTCAAGTTCCACGAAGCCTGTATCTGCATGGATGACGCCGATCAGAACTTTCTTTTTTTTTTATTTGGACCCACAAAACTTTTTTTTTTCTTTTTTTTTCGTATGAATTTAGACATGTTTGTGAAATTTAGCAATAAATTATATAATAATAGACGGCAGTATTTATAGCACTATTATCTCAAAGTTATTCAGTAGGGCCATGATGTTTTTTTTTTTTTTTTTTTTTTTTTTTTTTTTTTTTTTTCAGATGATTTTGTTGCAAGATTAACATGAAATAACTGCCGGTCGGCCTTGCTGGGATTGTTGTTGATCTGTTGATTTATTCTACTGTCAACAAGGCGTGTAACCCAGAACTGAGCTTTTATCAGTTACTTCCGTGCTGCAATATGTTTAATATGCTTTCCTGGACATGTAAACGCATTTTGCGTAGTCCAGCAAATCATTTGTAACCGTGCAGCCCCGGCCCAGAGGGAACGCATGGAAGCTAGAAACAGTATCCTAATGGTTTGTTTTACATTAACCAATATCCATTCGAGGGTGGGATATATTTCTGCTTTATACCGTTTATACTCGGTTAATATTTTCATAAACTTACCATTCGATATAAAAAGCTGTTTTGGTGCAACAGAAGTCTTCCCGGAGTGGAGCCTGTTGAATTCCGCTAATAATGCGTCAAAAGGGTTGCGGATAATCAGAACAGCCTTGTCGTATTCTATTGATTTGTCTTTCCCACTAAGACGGTGAGTTTTGATCACGATTGTTCTAGCGATGTTTTTATTACATTCTCCAATAAAAGATGATCGCATTTCTTTTGTACCACAGTGTCGGTTCCCAGTTGCAATTCCTGAAATTCAATAAATAAGCCACGTCATGAGAAAACAGACAATGTGGTTTCCGAACAGGCCCGACACAAACCGATCTGTACTAGCACAGAAGATGGCTAGAGGCAGGAAATTTCGTATTTATAAATGAATTGTACTATCTGTGTAGTGAAAGCAAAGGCGCTGATCAGGTGCGATGATCTGCACTTTGCTTTTGCATATGCGAAATGTCGGTGATCTCGTGATGCGAATCAAATATACATTAGTACACTAATGCAGGGTTGTTTTATTGGAACTCCTTTGTTTGGGCGATTAGTATTTTTCTTAACAAAAGTGCTATTTTTAACTGATGAAAACTTGTGACCATTTCATATAAATAAATTTTATTGCACTTAATCCGCCGAAGGCTCGTTTAACAAATTTCATATGAAATAACCATACCAGTGTCAGATCCTCTATTTAAGCATGAATTTGGTATCTTTGTAAAAAGGGTACAACTAGGCAAAGATCAGGAAAAGGCGCAATCAGAAAAAAGATTCCCACTCCAAAAACCGAGGTGCGAAAAAACTAAATTAACAATCAGGTACTTATACCATGAAAACATATCGTAAGCCGAATGAGCAGCTATTTTCCCAACAGGTTGCCACTCCGTTACCTAAACTTAACTAAACAAATGAAAACATACATAAGGCACCAACAGCACAAAAAATATACACCAAGACAAACATAAAGGCGAAATATTGCCCTTTCTAACGATGTATATAATACACCAGCCTATCGTGTCTACTATGAACCGAACTTTTTCACCAATGACTGAACTTTCTGTATTATTAATCGAACAGTTGCTGTAACTTCTACTTCTAAAAGGCCCCTCCTCACTAAGATCGCACCGGCGTCAAAACGGAAATAACAATTACATTATTAATTTCAAGTTAAGAGCGTGTTACTAGCATGCTAATTAATTGTCGAGAATATATGATCGCGGAGTACAGCTTAGTGATCGTTTGGGCTTTGTATCTACGCCAATATTTATCAGAATATAACAATTTTGGCAAATTTTAGGTGACATAAATGTAAAAGTTGAATGTTGTTGTAATAATTAGTTATGTTTCTAATATTAAACTACGTCTAAGCATGGGTTAAAGGCCTAGGTGGACTATAAAAGGCAAAATTAGGTAGCTTGTCTCAGTGACGTCCTTGTGGTGGAACCATGGATTAAAGACCTACTTCTGAAGAAGCTAAAAGTGGTATCACTATTTATTCGGTTAATGACCCCTATAGCATAGTACTTCAGCGTTGTGTTGGTTTGAAGATAAAGATAAAGTCTTTCAAAGTTGTCTAAGTATTCAATTCCATATCATAATTTTCAAAGGTCTACTTTTGTAGACTAATTTAAACCCTAGATTCGTTTTCGGTCATCAATCTAAATCTATCTAAAATCAAAAACCCAAACTGATGTGAATGGTCAGTACCGCAGTATTTATACGCTTCAGTTATTGCGCATCCTCACGACTGCATTATTCATTTCCTAAAATTATCTGTTAAATGCAAACTATCTGTCATATTTGATATATGCACTCACAACACATTCCTTCTAGAAGCTTCCATCTACGTGTGAAAATGCACTGTGATATTTCAAATCTGCTGACCAACAATCAGGTGTTCAGCTGAACCCTTACTGTTCTCTGGGTTTGATGGACAGTTATGAAAACACTTATCACAAATATGACAGGTCCAAAAACAAATGCTACCAAAATATGTAAAATATATAAACAGTTATGAAGATAAACAAATTGATATTTAAATTGTTTAAGTTCAAATTTTGACTTGAATCTGATCCAGGTAAACAATCACCATATGATGCCTATTTTAAAGTACAATGCAGTATTTTACCAAACTTTATAGACATGTACATTTTACTGTTATAAACTGAACTATTACTGTCTCTTTCTAACTGCAAGTTTTAAACTGTAAAGTACATTTATGAACCCTAAACAATATTTCAATACTATAAGTTTTACATTCATTAAACATAAGTTAAGTCATACTGAGCAGTCACAAATGGTACTATGTTATACACCTCCATATCCAAGAAATTTATTTATTTTAAATCAATTTCCATTAAATACTATAATCTGACCTTCCCATATGTTCGTTTGAACATATCATTAATATGTATACACATATATCAATAATAAACAACATTAACAATGGATCTCACATTCCAGTTAACAAATTGATTAGGATAAGTCATGGCTAGGATACATTACTAAAATAACCATTATACTACAATGCATATAGACAAAAATTATTGACCGGAACTTGCAATCTATATGACTAAAATAGTCAATATTCTATATCAATATAATTTACCAGGATGTTCTACAGGTATATCAAATGAAAGTGACCAGGATCACGAATAAGTATTTGAATCATGCATTAAATTAAAATCATTTTCTCTCGATCAGGATTAAACATAAATTAACTGTTCATTAAGTAAATATAACTGTCACACATTTAGAGTCATTGTTGTCACAGATAATTCTAATCAATACACAATTATCATGTACATTAGCTAAATTACTTCAAGCATGACATATATAGATGAATACTGATCAATACTACATGTAAGTACATGACAAGTCAACAAGGAATCAACTACATAGTATATTAATAAACCATATCTTTATTCAACAACCTGAAAAAGAAAAAGAAAACAACTACATGCATTAATATTC
Source organism: Rugalucina vietnamica (assembly GCA_964017185.1). Classification (NCBI taxonomy): domain Eukaryota; kingdom Metazoa; phylum Mollusca; class Bivalvia; order Lucinida; family Lucinidae; genus Rugalucina; species Rugalucina vietnamica. The sequence continues at coordinate 12,341,814 of OZ024883.1, forward strand.
ATACACACAACAACTAATCACCAAAATTCCCACAATAGGCACATAAAGACATTCATTCAATCTAGTTCCACCAATGAATGGCAACGTCTAGATGCACCATACATTTCGTCATTTGCTAGTCCTGGCTTTCCAGCGTTGTTCCCACAAAGTCAAAGTGTCATTCAACAGAGTCAACAACCGTCCATCATTGTACCATGTATACCAGCAAGCAGCAACATAGAATGATACCATCGTCGTTGTACCAAGCAGCAACGTAGCTGACTGACGTCTGCATACACTGCCACCCACTTAAGACTTATGAGGATATACATGCATCGAGTATATCACAAGCTATAAGTGATAAGGTAAGATGACATATCTGTCATCCGCATTGGACATCCAAAGTCACAACAACAAACATGCGTCAAAGCATCCCAGCCATATGTACACACATGTACACACAGTGGTAACTGGAACAAACTTCCCATTCAGTCAAAAGTTACATTTTAATCACATACATATACTTGATGATTAGTCTTTCTGAATGATATGCTGTTACAGATTATCTTCGCCTTAGCACACCTTTAGGGTAATGCTATTGGCTTACGATAATCACAGCTAAGTATCGTCGACATCTTTAACGCCGTAGCACTCAATAAACCGGCATCACTGTGCCCATGCCAAACTGGCATCAGTCCACTTGAAGGATTTAGTCCCTCAGAACCGTAATTGACGTTCTTGTTTATCAACTGTAGTGGACACTTGATCTTTTCCGCAATTATTGGAAGGTGATCATTTAAACATTCCCATCCAAGGTCATTTCACTAGTCAACCCGTTTACCAATTAAGTACCTGAAGTAGGCTTCACTTTTGCACTTACATTGCAAGGATCCAGATATTTTTAAATTAATACTAGTGTGTCATTTAATTAAAATGTCAGTCTTCTTTTGATTATGTCACTCCCTGTACCTTCCATATCACTATATAGTTTTATTGACATTGAAATAAGTACACAGGTAAACATGTATGCATGATAAAATATCTCTACAATTGTTTTCATTTATTAAATGTCATTTTCTTTATTATTTATGATAACGATGCCAAAATCAGTTTCGATTTTAAAATTAAATTTCACGCAACTAGATATGTGCATTTTGGATTAGAATACTTTTACCATTGTGAAATCTATTCAAAAGAAAAATGATATATGTGCTACATTTGTGTTTTAAAACTCTCAATCTGGATTAAACATAACCGCTAAAACTGGATGCTACTAACCAAACAATTCAATCCAGTACGGTAAGTTATTTATCTTGCATGAAATATAGCTTTTATTTTTGCCTGCATGTACATAATTGATCTATGAATAATTGTGACATAACAATACCTTAAGCCCTTTGGTAAACTACACAATCAGATGTAAAGAGTCTGAAGCCATCACTAATGCAAATAACCTTACATGAAACATGAACAACTTAATGTTCATAACAAATAATAATAATAATTATAATAATAATAATAAACATACAGAGAAAATGCACTTGAATTATCTCACAAACAGACAACAAGGTGATCTTTGCGAGGTCAAAGTAAACACAACATTTACCTCAGCAAAGTACCTCACCAAACACTAAGAGGTCATACTGAATAAAGCTAAAATTAACCTCAACCTAACAAAACACGAACTGTCTCTGATAAAAGAGACCCTCTCTTTTCTTAACAGAGAGAAGCATGCTAATCCATGAACAAATGTCAAAAGCAGAATCCACCATGCTTGTACATTCTCGTTCACTTAGCATACATAATTTTCTTCGAAACGAAACATAAAAAACGTAAGCTTAAAAGTACAAAACAAAGCTTACCCCATTAAAAGCATAATGCAATGACCAATGTCGATCTCAGCAGTTAAAATAACTTTTCTCACGCTTTTCAAACATTTGACCACGAACGGGTGAAAACAAAAAGGACATAAAGATACATTAGTTATTTGATTACCGCAGACCTAAACTAGGTCATAGCAAATATTCAACCCTTATTCAAGTAAACCTTAAAACTTATTCAATTCCCCAACATGACAAACAGTTCACAAAGGAAAGCCTTAGACAAGTCATAATGACTTGAACTTCTACAATAAATATCTGAGTAAATTATCTTAATTAGGCATTTAATCAATCTCAAGCAGTCCCAAATCAAGCGCCATATTTCAAATTTACATTCAAATCCCATAGACATCTTTGGACAACTCGGTACCACCGAATAGAATCTATGTTCAAATGCCCACAAGAAATCTACAGGTAAACCTACAGTACAATCAAAACAAGACTTTGGACTGTCTGAGTTTCATAACCTGACCTTAAAGAAAATTTTCATTTCCGTTATAAACTACTGTAAGTGAAGAAAAAATCAGTAATAAAGTCTGGGACCCAAATCCAAAAGGTGGCCAAAATATGTGTTTATTGCTCCCACACTTACATTATAAATTCATGAGCGCAAATCATACCTATCATAACCGACAGGCTTAATTTTAACATGCACATGTAGAAGATGCAACACTCATTTTGGTTTCCTCTAATAACCAGCTAAATAACTTTATATTGTTAAAAATACAATATAGATATATGTGTAATTTGTTAAACTCAAGCAAGTGTATATTATTAACCAGTCTCATTACGTTTGAAACCTATAGTCAAAATTCCATAATTTAAGTGCTTAAAATTCACAAATACAAGGTTATTCTAATTTATTCATGTCTTCTAAAGATGTAATCAACGTTTCTATGTTTTCAATATTATCATTTAATTCTTCCACATGATTCATGTATTTTGTCCTCATTGACCTCAGTTCTTCAGAAACGTTTTTCAAATCCTGTATCAAAGTTTTGTAATTATCAGATGCTTGGTGCTGTATTTCTTGACCTACATTATCATTGGAAGCCATCTTTAAAAACTTGTCGATTTAATTTTAATCAGTAAATGGTGACCAAGTAAAATAACGCTAGAAAGTGAATACAAATGTCACCTAGCTTAGTTTTGCTATTGAATTCCATATCATAATTTTCAAAAGTCTACTTTTGTAGACTAATTTAAACCCTAGGTTCGTTTTCGGTCATCAATCTAAATCTATCTAAAATCAAAAACCCAAACTGATGTGAATGGTCAGTCCCGCAGTATTTATACGCTTCAGTAATTGCGCATCCTCTCGACTGCATTATTCATTTCCTAAAATTAACTGTTAAATGCAAACTATCTGTCATATTTGAAAAATATGCACTCACAACCGTTGACATTCCTTCTAGAAGCTTCCATCTACGTGTGAGAATGCACTGTGATATCTCAGATCTGCTGACCAACAATCAGGTGTTCAGCTGAACTCTTACTGTTCTCTGGGTTTGATGGACAGTTATGAAAACACTTATCACAAATATGACAGGTCCAAAAACAAATGCTACCAAAATATGTAAAATATATAAACAGTTATGAAGATAAACAAATTGATATTTAAATTGTTTGTTCAAATTTTGACTTGAATCTGATCCAGGTAAACAATCACCATATGATGCCTATTTTAAAGTACAATGCAGTATTTTACCAAACTTTATAGACATGTAGATTTTATTGTTATAAACTGAACAATTACTGTCTCTTTCTAACTGCAAGTTTTAAATTGTAAAGTACATTTATGAACCCTAAACAATATTTCAATACTATAAGTTTTACATTCATTAAACATAAGTTAAGTCATACTGAGCAGTCACAAATGGTACTATGTTATACACCTCCATATCCAAGAAATTTATTTATTTTAAATCAATTTCCATTAAATACTATAATCTGACCTTCCCATATGTTCGTTTGAACATATCATTAATATGTATACACATATATCAATAATAAACATTATTAACAATGGATCTCACATTCCAGTTAACAAATTGATTAGGATAAGTCATGGCTAGGATACATTACTAAAATAATCATTATACTACAATGCATATAGACAAAAATTATTGACCAGAACTTGCAATCTATATGACTAAAATAGTCAATATTCTATATCAATATAATTTACCAGGATGTACTACAGGTATATCAAATGAAAGTGACCAGGATCACGAATAAGTATTTGAATCATGCATTAAATTAAAATCATTTTCTCTAGATCAGGATTAAACATAAATTAACTGTTCATTAAGTAGATATAACTGTCACACATTTAGAGCCATTTTTGTCACAGATAATTCTAATCAATACACAATCATCATGTACATTAGCTAAATTACTTCAAGCATGACATATATAGATGAATACTGATCAATACTACATGTAAGTACATGACAAGTCAACAAGGAATCAACTACATAGTATATTAATAAACCATATCTTTATTCAACAACCTGAAAAAGAAAAAGAAAACAACTACATGCATTAATATTCATACACACAACAACTAATCACCAACATTCCCACAATAGGCACATAAAGTCATTCATTCAATCTAGTTCCACCAATGAATGGCAACGTCTAGATGCACCATACATTTCGTCATTTGCTAGTCCTGGCTTTCCAGTGTCGTTCCCACAAAGTCAAAGTGTCATTCAACAGAGTCAACAACCGTCCATCATTGTACCATGTATACCAGCAAGCAGCAACATAGAATGATACCATCGTCGTTGTACCAAGCAGCAACGTAGCTGACTGACGTCTGCATACACTGCCACCCACTTAAGACTTATGAGGATATACATGCATCGAGTATATCACAAGCTATAAGTGATAAGGTAAGATGACATATCTATCATCCGCATTGGACATCCAAAGTCACAACAACAAACATGCGTCAAAGCAAGCATCCAAGCCATATGTACACACATGTACACACAGTGGTCACTGGAACAAACTTCCCATTCAGTCAAAAGTTACATTTTAATCACATACATATACTTGATGATTAGTCTTTCTGAACGATATGCTGTTACAGATTATCTTCGCCTTAGCACACCTTTAGGGTAATGCTATTGGCTTACGATAATCACAGCTAAGTATCGTCGACATCTTCAGCGCCGTAGCACTCAATAAACCGGCATCACTGTGCCCATGCCAAACTGGCATCAGTCCACTTGAAGGATTTTGTCCCTCAAAACCGTAATTGACGTTCTTGTTTATCAACTGTAGTGGACACTTGATCTTTTCCGCAATTATTGGAAGGTGATCATTTAAACATTCCCATCCAAGGTCATTTCACTAGTCAACCCGTTTACCAATTAAGTACCTGAAGTAGGCTTCACTTTTGCACTTACATTGCAAGGATCCAGATATTATTAAATTAATACTAGTGTGTCATTTAATTAAAATGTCAGTCTTCTTTTGATTATGTCACTCCCTGTACCTTCCATATCACTATATAGTTTTATTGACATTGAAATAAGTACACAGGTAAACATGTATGCATGATAAAATATCTCTACAATTGTTTTCATTCATTAAATGTCATTTTCTTTATTATTTATGATAACGATGCCAAAATCAGTTTCGATTTTAAAATTAAATTTCACGCAACTAGATATGTGCATTTTGGATTAGAATACTTTTACCATTGTGAAATCTATTCAAAAGAAAAATGATATATGTGCTACATTTGTGTTTTAAAACTCTCAATTTGGATTACACATAACCGCTAAAACTGGATGCTACTAACCAAACAATTCAATCCAGTACGGTAAGTTATTTATCTAGCATGAAATATAGCTTTTATTTTTGCCTGCATGTACATAATTGATCTATGAATAATTGTGACATAACAATACCTTAAGCCCTTTGGTAAAGTACACAATCAGATGTAAAGAGTCTGAAGCCATCACTAATGCAAATAACCTTACATGAGACATGAACAACTTAATGTTCATAACAAATAATAATAATAATTATAATAATAATAATAATAAACATACAGAGAAAATGCACTTGAATTATCTCACAAACAGACAACAAGGTGATCTTTGCGAGGTCACAGTAAACACAACATTTACCTCAGCAAAGTACCTCACCAAACACTAAGAGGTCATACTGAATAAAGCTAAAATTAACCTCAACCTAACAAAACACGAACTGTCTCTGATAAAAGAGACCCTCTCTTCTCTTAACAGAGAGAAGCATGCTAATCCATGAACAAATGTCAAAAGCAGAATCCACCATGCTTGTACATTCTCGTTCACTTAGCATACATAATTTTCTTCGAAACGAAACATAAAAAACGTAAGCTTAAAAGTACAAAACAAAGCTTACCCCATTAAAAGCATAATGCAATGACCAATGTCGGTCTCAGCAGTTAAAATAACTTTTCTTACGCTTTTCAAACATTTGACCACGAACGGGTGAAAACAAAAAGGACATAAAGATACATTAGTTATTTGATTACCGCAGACCTAAACTAGGTCATAGCAAATATTCAACCCTTATTCAAGTAAACCTTAAAACTTATTCAATTCTCCAACATGACAAACAGTTCACAAAGGAAAGCCTTAGACAAGTCATAATGACTTGAACTTCTACGATAAATATCTGAGTAAATTATCTTAATTAGGCATTTAATCAATCTCAAGCAGTCCCAAATCAAGTGCCATATTTCAAATTTACATTCAAATCCCATAGACATCTTTGGACAACTCGGTACCACCGAATAGAATCTATGTTCAAATGCCCACAAGAAATCTACAGGTAAACCTACAGTACAATCAAAACAAGACTTTGGACTGTCTGAGTTTCATAACCTGACCTTAAAGAAAATTTTCATTTCCGTTATAAACTACTGTAAGTGAAGAAAAAAATCAGTAATAAAGTCTGGGACCCAAATCCAAAAGGTGGCCAAAATATGTGTTTATTGCTCCCACACTTACATTATAAATTCATGAGCGCAAATCATACCTATCATAACCGACAGGCTTAATTTTAACATGCACATGTAGAAGATGCAACACTCATTTTGGTTTCCTCTAATAACCAGCTAAATAACTTTATATTGTTAAAAATACAATATAGATATATGTGTAATTTGTTAAACTCAAGCAAGTGTATATTATTAACCAGTCTCATTACGTTTGAAACCTATAGTCAAAATTCCATAATTTAAGTGCTTAAAATTCACAAATACAAGGTTATTCTAATTTATTCATGTCTTCTAAAGATGTAATCAACGTTTCTATGTTTTCAATATTATCATTTAATTCTTCCACATGATTCATGTATTTTGTCCTCATTGACCTCAGTTCTTCAGAAACGTTTTTCAAATCCTGTATCAAAGTTTTGTAATTATCAGATGCTTGGTGCTGTATTTCTTGACCTACATTATCATTGGAAGCCATCTTTAAAAACTTGTCGATTTAATTTTAATCAGTAAATGGTGACCAAGTAAAATAACGCTAGAAAGTGAATACAAATGTCACCTAGCTTAGTTTTGCTATTGAATTCCATATCATAATTTTCAAAAGTCTACTTTTGTAGACTAATTTAAACCCTAGGTTCGTTTTCGGTCATCAATCTAAATCTATCTAAAATCAAAAACCAAAACTGATGTGAATGGTCAGTCCCGCAGTATTTATACGCTTTAGTAATTGCGCATCCTCTCGACTGCATTATTCATCTCCTAAAATTAACTGTTAAATGCAAACTATCTGTCATATTTGAAAAATATGCACTCACAACACATTCCTTCTAGAAGCTTCCATCTACGTGTGAGAATGCACTGTGATATCTCAGATCTGCTGACCAACAATCAGGTGTTCAGCTGAACCCTTACTGTTCTCTGGGTTTGATGGACAGTTATGAAAACACTTATCACAAATATGACAGGTCCAAAAACAAATGCTACCAAAATATGTAAACAAATTGATATTTAAATTGTTTAAGTTCAAATTTTGACTTGAATCTGATCCAGGTAAGCAATCATCATATGATGCCTATTTTAAAGTACAAAGGTACCAGTAGGCAAAGATCAGGAAAAGGCGCAACCAGAAAGAGATTCCCACTCCAAAAACCGAGGTGGGAAAAACCAAACTAACAATCAGGCACTTATACCATGAAACATATCGTAAGCCGAATGAGCAGCTATTTTCCCAATAGGTGGCCACTCAGTTACCTTAACTTAATTAAAAATATGAAAACATACATAAGGCGCCAACAGCACAAAAAATTTTTAAACACCAAGACATAAAACAAAAAGAACCACCACAGAAGTATCGCCTTGGAACGATCAGTAACACAAAGTTACTGGCGGGCTTAAACCGGTTTTACAGGATCCTAACCCCACCCTCAGCCTCCGCAGCGGCCCACAACACTCAGCAAGTTCTTCGGTCCTCGTGGTGAATCTCTAACTAGTCAATGAATCATCAAGAACAAACAAATAAATCATGATAAACATCCTGATGAATCAAAAACAAGGACTCACAGATTGACTAAGCTGCCCGACGATGGAGATCCCTGCAGTATTTTACCAAACTTTATAGACATGTAGATTTTACTGTTATAAACTGAACTATTACTGTCTCTTTCTAACTGCAAGTTTTAAACTGTAAAGTACATTTATGAACCCTAAACAATATTTCAATAGTATAAGTTTTACATACATTAAACATAAGTTAAGTCATACTGAGCAGTCACAAATGGTACTATGTTATACCCCTAATGGTGCAATATGGTCCTTAGAGCAAAGGACTGTCATAATGGGGTGATTTTCACATCTCTGCAGGGGGCCATAAAGAGGTCCCTAGAGGATAATACCTGTAGTTCGACTGTTTGTTGATTTTAAGGTCCCTAATACCCTGTGCAATAAAACTGCCTCCCTCTGCAATCAATATTGATTTTTCCTTTTTAGGCCCTTACCTGTATCTTGAGTCATTGTCAAGGTACTAGGTTATGTAATGCCATATCTAATGACCCTCAATAGACATGGAAATAGGTCTTTTAAGTCCGTTCAGCCCGGCATGACGAAAAACTGCCACTTCTACAACTACTGCTACTGACACCAAAGGGTTAACATCTCCTAAAACTCCAATAATCAATTTGATTGGCTGTGCTGCTACCTGTGGAATAACTGATATATACTCGCTTGTAAAATAGATAACCATTAATACCTATGCCCATACCTGTGATAAATTTTATTGCACTTAATTCCAGCAGGTAGTGTCTTGGGGATTACCAATAAGAAAATAAACATGACAGTAGCTGCACAGAAGCTTATCTCTACCTGTATTACCTGTCTGATTAAAGGGTTTAATCTCCTGACACTCGGTGGCTAACTTAGGCCTTTAAATCAAAAATAATAATAAAGGTTGAATTAAGATTTTGAGACAATAATAATTAAACATGACATTGATGTGCTTAAGGTATATTCAGCACATATAAGAAATAATGTACAATTAAATGCCCAACAACTCGGTTTGTCAGATATAATTAAATCCATTGAGAGCGATTAGACAAGGGACAGGGCAATAGAAAACCTAGTGCCATGACAATGACTCAGAATACAGGTAGGCACCAAAACAGGAAAAATTAATAATGATTGCAGAGGGTGGCAGTTTTATTGCACAGGTTACCAGGGACCATAAAATCAATAAACAGTGGAACTACAGGTAATAGTCAAGTCAAGTCAAGTCAAGTATCGTTTATTTGTGTCTCACCAGTGTATACATTAAAACATATCTTACATATAAAACTCACATATACATATACGACTGCCATTCTAAAAGAATTGCGAGAGACAATAAGAGTTACAGATTTCAAGTATATACAGTTTAAAAGTTATATACACATGAAATGACATATAAACATATGGGCCCTGCCCAGAGAAAAACTGTCTTAGGACTAAGCCTTTACTAAATTTTGATCATCACCAGCACACACCACTGGTGGAATGCCAAGACAGACCTTCTCAAGTCATAGCACATATGCACACAGAACATTAAAAACACAGACTCATAAAACACAAAAGAAATAAAAAATCTCTTAAGTTTGTGCTGGTGGGTATGAAACTACATGTACACACGCACCACACACAAAGACTATTTGGCTTCAACTTTTTACATAAAAAGCAGTAATGCAGAAGGGTTTTGGCAGGAGACTATACAAAAAGTTGAAAATAATTTTCTGGAATAAGCTTCACATACTAGTACGACTTAGAAAATTCCTTCTTCGTTCGAGTATCAGTGTACAAACCTTAGCACTCGATCTAACTATTTGTGAATCAGACAAAAGAAAACACATCTTTTGAATATCACTGAGGCCCTCAAAATCAGGGTTGATCAATACAGCTTCGCGTATTAAACTCAGCCTTAAATCCTCATATATAGGGCATACCATCAAAACATGTTCCTCATCTTCGATGCAAGAGGCACAATGGAAGCAAACCCGTTCGCTCAAGTCTAAATTTTGGTAGCGGCCTGTTTCAACTTTGATAGGGGCTGTTCCTGACCGAAACTTAGCTAGAGATCCTCTATGCTTTCTAGACAATATGTCTAGACAATAAGATTCAACATGAAAATCACTTTTCATCTGTCTATATGTACGAAGTTTGTTTCCACCAGTGCCTCTACGAGAAGAGGTCCGATTTAAATCGCCGTGCCATTTCTCAACAAAGTTTTCAAACACTCTATTGACAATCAAAGAACATATGGAACTTGACTCTACAGGATATGTAAATTGGTAGCTATCCTGAGCATTATACTTTTGGAATTGCTTCTTTACTTTAAAATTCCAATTTTTGCAAGAGTTGGAACTTTTTAGATCACACCACTTAAATACTTTCTTGTTTAATCGATTATCATCCATATTCACCAAACGGCACCAATGATTTAAAACAGACTTCCATAACCTGCACTCCATTGGGTACCATGCAGTGTCGCCATTCACAGCAGCCACTGGAGTGTATTTACCAACATTTAGGAAATATCTAGCAGCTCTATTTTGCACCGCCTGAATACAACTAAAAGATTCTGTACCCCATATTGGGGCACCATACATAATTACTGGACAGACAATACTCTCATATAACTTATAAAAGACATTATATGGTAACCCACCAAATGACTTTGCTTTAGCTATAATGAGACCTAATGCTCTATTTGCAGATTTAGCTACTGCTGCTGCTGTTTTTGAGAAGTCTAAAAATTCAGTTAAAATGAGACCTAAATATTTATAAGACTCTACCACATCCAGGGTTATATCACCAACTTTAAAAACTACATCTGAACGGGAAATTGATGGTGTTCGGAAGTGAACTATGTTTGATTTTGATCCATTTATCACCATTCCATTCAGCTTACACCATATACTCAATGTGTTCAGTAGCACTTGCAAATCTTCCGGGTTTTCGGCCAAAAGTACAATGTCATCAGCAAATAATAAAATGTTTACCTTACCAGGGACCATAAAATCAATAAACAGTGGAACTACAGGTAATATACTTTAGGGACCTCTTTATGACCCCCTGCAGAGATGTGATAAATACCTCATTAGGACAGTCATGTGATCTATGGATAATATTGCACCATTAGGGGTCATTAACCGAATAAACAGTGGTACAAATAATAGTTTCTTCAGGAGCTAAGCCTTTAAAATTGAAAATATTATATTAATAAAATGTGAAAATCTTGTAACTCTTAAACGTTTTCTCCTTTTTTTTTTACAAACTACTGTACTTATACTTATCGATATTGGGAAGCTCGAACATAAAACAAAATTATTACCAACATTAAATGCCAATTACGTGTAAGATTCTGCCTATATTATAATTATAAAAACCGCGAGTTTCGTACGATTTTAAGCGAAAACTATTCCACGTTTACGATAATTTGAGTTTTCGTTCTTAAGCTTTAAAACTTTTTTTAAGTTTAGTTTGTACATAAAAATAGTAAACTGCAACGGTTGATGTTAGGAAACATGTTAAAGTAAACGGAAAGTATTTTCGAAATACCCACACAATTTCTTGTAAAATTTAAATTTAATTACGGTTTGTGTAAAAATAACATCAGGAAAACATTTCCATGTCACGTATACCCCCTTAAACCCACTTTTAATAGTAAAACTAGGGTGTGCAGGGGTATACCTGTTTTTCTTATTTTTGTTCCAAAATATAAATTGTGGGTAGTCGTGAGAACCGCCTCGCCGAGTTATCAGCAAAAATGTTTAAAATATCAAAACCTTTTTCCAATGAAATTTTCATAGTTTACTGCTGAAAAATCTCTTTATATTGATTGCAATATTGATTGATCGCTTCAGATAAATTTTGGTAAAGTTTGGTAAATTCGTAGTACTTTTGGTGAATTTGAATTTTATTATTTCGCTCCGGGTAAATTTGTAGTACTTTTGGGAAATTTGAATTTTATCCTTTCGCTTCGGGGTCCTGAACGCTATCACATCCGACCACAGATGGAAAATGTCATTACAAAAACTTGCCCATGCAATAAACGTAGATTTTTTTTAGCTTTAAAAATTGAAAATTTTCATCTGAAAAGTTTGATGTTTTTCTTATTTTTGCTCAAAACATAGATTGTGGGTATACGTTAGAACCGCCTCACCGAGGCGGTTCTAACGAGTACCCACAATCTATGTTTTGGAGCAAAAATAAGAAAAAATAGGATAACCACTGCATACCCTGAAATTTTCAGGTAAATGGACATATGCCTTAAAAGTCAAAACTGCAAAAATGATATTTAAAATCATTTTATTTAACTTTCTTTATGTTCTTAACTTCAATGTTTGTCAGTTTATAGTATTTGAGATGAATTAAGCTGCATATTATCGATTTTTACTGGTTTTCAACAAACAAAAATTAGAGAAAAAATAAAAAGATTTGCCTACATGTACCTACCGACTCTGATTTTTTCGGCATTTTAGAGGAAACACAGCAGCTGCTATTTTTACGCCTTACCTGACATCTTCTCAATAAGGTAGCGTAACCATGTATTACCAGAGCCCGGGAAACTGGCAAGTGCTATCTGAAAATAAAAGTTGGAAAATATCATCATTCTTAGGACATTAGAAATTGACCAAAATATGAAGAATAGCTAAAAATGACATGATGTGTCGAAACTTACACGCAGGATCTTATAGACAAAAAGTGAATTGCTCTAACCATTGAAACAACAAGCAAATATACAGAATTTATGTCCCCGCCTTGATTATTTAAGTTAAACAAAGGTATTATTCGGCAAATATGTTACTGTATGGGCGGTACCTCGTGAATACTTTATTATACCTATACTACTCTTGATATAGGCATAAGCTAAAGGTATACTGTTAAAAGATTCAACTCACAGGTTTTTTCGTTAGAAAATAGTTACGGCTGTATTCTGAACCTACACTCGAGGCATACTCCACTCAAACTCATTCAGATAATCTGATCAGTCACTCGTATGAGCACATAACTGTTCGATTTGGTATGCACATGTCCCACTCCCACTCAAACTCAACTCAAATTTCGAGTAAAGGTTACCTCACTCGAGCGCTACTCGAAAATTTTTGGACCCTTATTCCTCCACATTTTCTTCGAAAAAGCCTAATAATAGCAGATTACATACACTTTATGCTCGGGTCAAATCTTTTCGTGAGAGGGGTCGCGAATTCAGAACAGATTTCGATTTTCCCAAGGCATGTCATTTGCGACTATTTTGAACATGAAAAGCAATGATCCATAATTTTAGGTGAGTGGTCAACATTGTACATCCAGATGCAGACAAATTTGTGCCTTTACGCTAGATATGCTGTCACATACTCACCCCCCCCCCAAGCACACCACCCATCTACCCCCACCCACCCCACAGAGAGAGAGAGAGAGAGAGAGAGAGAGAGAGAGAGAGAAATAAAACAACAAACAAACAGAGAAACAGCAACACAGGAAGACAAAAAACAAACAAGCAAGCTGACAAATCAAACAATAAAGAAGGAATGAGTGTAAGCAAATACGATACCATGTGTGCACATCAAAATTAGATTACAACTCACCGCAATTTGCGGCGTCTAGTCAGAGTCTTTGCTGCTAATTTGATGTTAGAATAATAATATCAAATACCCATAAGATTTCAAATTTCTTTGTTTTTATAATGAAAATCTGACACCCCAGTGAGTGCTGGTTGAGTGACTGTTGTGCATACCAAATCTATACTCCACTCACACTCAATTTAATCGCACTCGACTCATACTCCAGCCATACTCTCGCGAGTTGAGTTCGAGTTTGAGTTTGAGTTTGAGTGACGGAAGAGAATATAGCCGTAAGAATTGCCTTAATCACTGGAGGTAGCTGATTTCTTTAACGGAAAATATGTAACAGCGGTCTACGCTGACTGAGTTTGCCTTTAATATAATCTCCCCACTTGAACAGATGGACTAACCGACCACGTCCAGAAAAAAAATATTAAAGTTGCCGCCTATACAGTAATCTATTTGACATTTTAAATAAAAAAAACAAACTTGCATATCTTCATTCTATGTACATAACACATTAAAAAGTGTCACAATAACGGTTACCAGTACCTACCAGTATAGGGAAAATACTTTGTCCGTACCGCATGAACTCTCGTGACTGGACCGAGCGTTTTTTGTTATTAGGTAGAGCAGACATGTGAGTATGTGATAGTCATAAACCGTTAGTGTCGCGGGGCAATACTCAGTCAAAAAATAAACACGTGAGTGTTGACATTACCTATTTCTCAACATGAATCTTCGCATGAATATGTATAGCGTGGTATCAGGCGGTTTTATTGTCCAAAAATATTCACCCGACGTTGACCTTTATGCATTGCATAAATTAAATCGTTATGACGCTGTATAATAAATTATCGACATTATCGTAATTGATTCGTGGACCGTCGGTAAGATTCGATAAATACGCGAAAAAAATGTACCCAATATATAAGCGGTTTTCTACATCCTGTATCACATGGACCATAGCTCAGTGGGTAGGACACCGGATTTGTAACACGGGGATCCCTGGTTCGAATCGAAATATATTTTTCTTTTTATTTTATTGAATAAAATGCACATCACGTTTTATCAAAAGCAATCGCACGGAGAACATGACATTCTTGCTTTATTGCACTTTTCATGTGTCATATCGTGCAACATAAGGGTTTTCAAACACAAACATATCGACAATATGTCGAATCAGAATTCAAACCATTTCTTATCTTCTAAAGCCAAAGAAATTATTTTCAACGTTTCTGACGCCTTCGAGAAAGAACAGACGCCGGGCTCTGGGTCATGTTTGGACAGAACAGCGAAGGTTACGGGTGTGAGCCGCAGCACAGTGGATCGAGTTCGATGGGAGAAGAAGGAAACTGGCATATTTCTGTCTCCAAATAAGACTACGGCGCGCGGACCGTACAAGCCAATAGATGGGTTCGACCAGGCCGCTATAAGACAGAAGATCACAGAGTTCTATACAGTGTGACCAAAAACATAAGAAATAATAATAAAAAATGCGATCAGTCGTGGGACTCGAACCGCTATCTGTAAAATGAAAAGTAATATATCATATGAATCTGCGTGCCCTACCATTTGAGCTATGCAGTCCTGAATGATTTCATAGCATAGCAACGTTATATACCGATACATTTACCTCACTAACAATCACGAAGAGTCACGACGATGTACGAACAATCACGTAGCAATCCGAAGATATATTTAGAATTGCAACGAACTATAATTATATACTAATAGAGTTCACCCAACACCAGGTGAATATTTTTGGACTATACCTATACACACAAGCCGCCTGGTATTACGATTCGCACGTGTCGGCTCTTTCCAGTACATCTAAAATTACTTATCTACAGCGGGGAGCGGTTGAAGTCTCACCTCGGTTTTTTAGTGAGAATTTCTTTCTGATTGCGCCGTTTACTGACCATTGCCTACTTGTACCTCTAAAAATGAAACTTACGTGTGGGAGATTCGTATTCCTGAAATGAACTTTGACCTCAGGACATTGGACGTTCGTGGAAAGTTCTCGCACATTGCGTGATGACAAGCAGTTTTGCCACTTTGGACAATCACACGTTGTAATGGCAGGCTTTACTTCTGACTTTTGAGACGGTTGTCTCTCTTTGACCGCAGGTTCAGAGACGATAATGTCATAACTATAAATATAGCAATTGAAATGATTAGTCACGGTGGAGATTTCACCCTATAGATTCACAGAAAGAAATATGTTTACTAGAAAACATGCAAAATACGCACCACTATCTCGCAACTTTTTCCCCCAAAATGCGTCCATTAACTGGTTCAATAACTGGTACTGTTTCTATAACTGATTCTACGGTGTACAGTGAGGTGGATTTGCCTATGCGCAGATATGATTTGCATGTTTCTCATGCTAAGCTCGACTGAATGTGAAATGCTCGAATAATCATGATCTTTGAGACTAGCAGCGTAAAAAACCGACAACATGACGCCAGACCGAAGGTTTGGCGATGGCAATTTGACGCCATACTGGCTTCATCGGTTTCTAATCGGCATTAAAGTTTCATGCTTGACGCCATGAAAACTCAAACATGGTACCGAATCAACTGACTGAAAAAAAAAAGAATAGAGAAAACGAAATGATGTCAATTACGTCATTCACAGGATATAGTTATGAGCATGAGAAGATTTTAAGTGACCAATTTGGAATAAACGGAAACTTCTCACTTACTGAGACAGACTATGTGACTTTTAATGTGCCACATATAATCTTTGACGATAATAAGCACACACACTGGTAGATTAAGAAAAATAAGTGTGCAGTAGCGCACATTGCTGGACTAGCATATTTACATTTTACACCAATTTTACACATTAATACCATATCAACCGCATAAAAACTCAACATTAAATGATCAAACACTGCTTTGCAACGATTGGGACACTTAAATGACACCATCATTGATATTTTGACATAATTGTTTCAACAACTCGCTAATCAGAAAGGTAATTTATTTGCACGCCGGTGGGTCGGTCGTCAGTCTCTATGATTGCCCCGACTTAAAGCTATACATTTTAGTTGTTCAAATGTTGATTTGCTTTTGCTCCGGATTTCAGTAAGTTATTTGGCGCCTAGGGATCTCCATCGTCGGGCAGCTTACTGATTCTGTGAGTCCTCTTTTTTGATTCATCATGGTGGTTATCATGCTTTATTTGTTTGTCATGGATGATTCATTGACTAGTTAGAGATTCACCACGAGGATCGAACAACCAACTAAATGTTGTGAACCACTGCGGAAGATGAGGGTGAGGTCAGGCGCCTGTAAAACCGGTTTAAGCCCCTCAGTAATTTTATATTACTGATCATTCCAAGGCGATGCTTTTGTAGTGGTTCTTATTGTTTTATGATTTGATGTTTATTTGTTGTGCTGTTTTCATCTTATGTGCGTGAATGATCAGTACCACAAAGTTACTGGTAGGCTTAAACCGGTTTTACATGGCCATAACCTCACCCTCAGCTTCTGCAGTGGTTCATAACATTTAGTTAGTTCTTCGGTCCTCGTGGTGAATCTCTTAACTAGTCAATGAATCATCAAGAACAAACAAATAAACCACGATAAACATCCTGATGAATCAAAATCCAGGACTCACAGATTGAGTAAGCTGCCCGACGATGGAGATCCCTGGTCGCCGAATAACCTACTAACGCCGGAGCAAAAGAAAAACACCAGTTGGACCCCGGTGGGCCAAGCAACAGACAAGAAGCTAAAAAAACAACATTTCCGCGACATTTCCTTCGGGCTTCACAGACATTAAAACAGCCTAATGTTTTTCATCATCCAGTGAAAGCAAAAATCTGAATTTCAATCCTTAATAAAATATAAATGAGCGTGGATTTGGTAAAAGGGGTCTTCGGGCATTGAAGTTCACTTTATGCTATGAGAATTTAAAAACCATGCTCTAATATTTTTGCCAAACTGTTTTGATATTGTAACACAATTCAAGACACATATATTTCCTATCAAACGAGGTCAATTGTATCGTGAATGTTGCCATGGCAACCATTGCGCCATAAGGACTACCCTCATTTTATAAACTGGGTTCGCCATAAGTAATACATGTGTTATCAAACGGCATGTGAATTTGTGCCTATTGCATAGTCTATCCTGTAATATGCATGTTTAACTTCAAGAAACACTTGCATCTTTTAATCACTGTGATATAAAGGCGTTAACGTCATTAACGTCGAAACGTCATCAACAGTTTACATGACGTCATGAGTAGATTGCAGCAACAACACAACTTTCAACGTCCATATCTTTGTTATTTGAAGATAATCTATTTAAATTGTCAGGAAATATTCAGAAAACTTGGTCTTTCACATGCTATAAATATCTTTATTTTGAATTTTCGGTCATAATTAAGACCCCTTTTATTAGATATTGGCCAGAATGTAATTTGTAAATAAAAATAATAAAAAAAAAAAAAAAAAAAAACGCCAACGCTGGGATTCGAACCCGCAAAATTAGGGTTTCTAGGCAGAAGCTTAACAATGATTATCAAGTAATTACCAGTAAGGTGATTTACCTTAAATAAGGAATGGACTAAACCTTAAAAGTACATTTGCGGCTCAACGCGTGGAATCGCACTAAACAGCTGTTACAATTCCGTGTAATCGGAGCCATACTATCAATGTTATCATTGCTTGACACTCCTTTGAGTGACAAGTCAATCATTCATAGTAATATTTTATTTTGTTTTACTGTGATCGATTTCTGACCATTATCTCAGGAGCTGTGGAAATGTAACTGGATTCATGACCTTCCGGTTCCGCGTATGAAGACCAAAAAAAAAAAAAGGTAAACAAAACATACACTACTACGATCGATTGATTATTATATTTTAGTACAGAAATATATCGATTATCTATGAATGCTATTTTGTCACTTATTTACTATTGTAAGTCAGCACTAAAGTAGCTCGCAAAATAATTTGATGGTCTTTGAGTTATTTATTCCCTTCTTCGAACCTGGTGTTACAACACGACCAAAGTCGGCGAAATACAATTAAAAATTGGACAACTTGCTGCTAAATATCAAATTTTAGTGATTGTTCCACGACAAATTTACAGATATATATTAACTAAATTACAACTGATGTCTGTGCCAGTATTTCGTTGTGTAAGTGCCTGGCATTACCGATCTGAAGGGAAGGAAAAGATGGTTACGCATTTAATCATTAAAATATGAAGGATATATTTCAAGATACATTTGAAAACCTCTACCGGTTCAAGTTATGGTATTTATTTTCCCTGTAAAGCGTTTTGAATGACATAAAACCAGAGAAAAAAATAAATTAAAGTGTAACGAATGCTGTAAAATCGTCTTCATGAACAGGAATATCATGCATGAGAACTATTGTATTACATGTATTGCATAGACAGTTTGTATTATTTTATATCAAACATTTTCACTGCAAATATCGCAAACACACAAATTTGAGTTAGCACCTATTTAGAAAGGACGAGAGAATGTGGCAATTAAAACTTCAGCGTAAAACTATTAACAAAAACAAAATCTTTAATACATGCGTTTTATAATGATTATATTGCTATCATTCTAATGATTAAATTCGTAACCGAAATGTTGATACAGCTTTTAACGACATATGCATAGAATGCAGTGGCCAGAGGCAACGAAACTGTCAACAGACCTCACACAATGTTAAAATCATCTGCACACTGTATTGCTTTCCATTAATATGGACGGAATGAGCGGAAATCTAAAAATATCCCTGCGACTGACCCACATTTTCATCGTGTACAATGCAATCCCAACATGTGTTTTGGGGTAGAGAATAAAAATCATGATTATAAAGAAAAGTTTCTGGAAATCCTTTGGGGTCCAAATATAGCAATGTCTAACTAATAAAATAGCATTGAGAGAAGTATAATATCTGTCTTCGAATCAAAATATTTTACTCGGAAACACGAGCTGCAAAAGTTTGTTTACCTTTTGTTGGTCATCTGATGCGAAACCGGAAGGACGTGAATCGGATTTCTTTTCTTAACCGCGGTTACGCATTTAAAGGTTTGTTAGCCGTGTATAATATAAAACCTTTCCTCTGATCATAGTTTTTGCCGAGAAAATTTCTTTGTGGAGGACGATAGGAAAAGTGTTTTCATGTCAAAATCTTGATCGTTATTTGTCCTAATAGGACCTACAAAAATTTAGAAAATCGGTCAGCATAAACTTTTTATGGTCAAAATGAATTTTGAATAGACGTTTTGCATCGGCAAGGGAGGTAACTTATGATCATAAAAAAATCATATTTTTGGAAACGTTTTACCTGAACGTGAAGATTTCGTCTCAAGTAAATCATTTTAAACCTTAAAAGTACATTTGCAGCTCAGTGCGTGAAATCGCACTTAACAGCTGTTACAATTCGTGTAATCGGAGCCATACTATCAATGAGCTGTGGAAATGTAACTGGCACAAGGCACAATGAACGGCACCCCATCTGAGGATCGAACCTAGGACCTCTGGGACCAAAGTCTTATAGTATAAAACCTTTCCTCTGATCATAGTTTTTGCCGAGAAAAAATCTTTGTGGAGGACGATAGACAAAGTGTTTTCATGTCAAAATCTTGATCGTTATTTGTCCCAATAGTACCTGCAAAAATTTTGAAAATCGGTCAGCATATAAACTTTTTATGGTCAAAATGAATTTTGAATAGAGGTTTTGCATCGGCAAGGGAGGTGAACAATGATCATAAAAATCATATTTTTGGAAACGTTTTACCTGAACGTGAATTTCGTCTCAAGTAAATCATTTTAAACCTTAAAAGTACATTTGCGGCTCACTGCGTGAAATCGCACTTAACAGCTGTTACAATTCGTGTAATCGGAGCCATACTATCAATGAGCTGTGGAAATGCAACTGGCACAAGGCACAATGAACGGCACCCCGTCTGAGGATCGAACCTAGGACCTCTGGGACCAAAGTCCTATAGTATAAAACCTTTCCTATGATCATAGTTTTTGCCGAAAAAAATTCTTTGTGGAAGACGATAGGAAAAGTGTTTATATGTAAAAATCTTGATCGTTATTTGGCCTAATAGTACCTGCAAAAATTTTGAAAATCGGTCAGCATATAAACTTTTTATGGTCAAAATGAATTTTGAATAGAGGTTTAGCATCGGCAAGGGAGGTAACCAATGATCATAAAAATCATATTTTTGGAAACGTTTTACCTGAACGTGAAGATTTCGTCTTAAGTTTGTCATTTTAAAAGTTTGAGCAATCCTGAATAGAATACTAAAAACAATAAAAAATAAATAAATAAATAAAATGCGGGAAAATATTTACCTCCCTTCCATGAGATTTTTGTACAGAAAATCTCTATTCAACAATGTTTTTTTTTTTTTTTTGACCCAAACTTTTATATTGGACAACTGATTTTCAAAAACTAAGCTTCACATTTTGCGACAAACTAACTGCTCAATTGTGCCAAGAAATTAATTCATCTACGTTTTTCAAACAGTTGCAAAATATCTGCGAAAAAAAAAAAAAAAAAAAAAAAAAAAAAAAAAAAAAAAAAAGTTTATTCTGTCTGCTTCTCTGTTCTGCTCGTTGCCTTTGGTTTTGGTTGAAACCAACCGGATGTGTAGGTAGGCAATGACCAGGAAATGGCGCAATCAGAAATAAATTTCAACTCCATTATCCGAGGGGTGGGAAAAAACTAAAATGACACTCAGGTACTTATACCAAGAAAACATATCGTAAGCCGAGTGAGCAGCTATTCCCCAACAGGCGGCCACTCAGTTACCCGAACTGAACTAAAAATATGAAAATGTACATTGTCTTTGAATGATAGAAGTCTGATTTTACTTCAGAAAGCACGGAAACTTCCAAAAGCAAACTGAAGCAGTAAATCCATGATACCCTTGAATTTGTGTGTTTGGGTTTTAACGTCCCACCAACAGCTAAGGTCATATGGAGACGGGGCCTCGGTTTATCGTCTCGTCCGACCTGGATCCTGAGCTGCCCTTGAATGTAATGTGCTAGCATCAAATTTTCACAGAATAAGTGGTCCAATTTCAATGAAACTTTGATGAGATACAGAAAAGTATGGCATACTTTTTAATTTTAGTCTTCGTTGTTGCAGCAAACAGGTACAACATGATGGACCATTTATGAAAACCGCATTCATAACCGCAAAATCATTCATTTATATCACTGCTTTGTATGTTGTGGGTTTGAGCCCCACACAGTGCACGATGAGACAAACCAAGTTCTGCTTGCGCTTATGCCAATGTGGGTTTTCTAGGGGTTCTCAGTCCCATCTTCTGATGTACGTTTGCGTGAAGTTGTTTCAAGATTTCCTAAAACTTGTCTTACCATTGTTGATGTCACAGACACAGAACAAACATTTGTTATAAATGCTTTCTTGAAACTGGGCCCAGGTTCACATTGAACAGTAAAAATCATGATTGAAATCATCCACACAAAGCATAGGTTAAAATTTATTGAGCATTTCATTGACACATTTGTATTGAAATTTATGCATTCTTACAGACAATCGCATTTTTGATGGCTCTGTCTAAATTTATATAAAGGTATGGAAAAATATATGTCATTATGCATTCATTAAAGAATTAAAACAACTTCAAAACTTGTACACGTAGAAAAGAACCCATTGATCTACATACATACATTCTGTACATCTGTAATTCGATATGATTTGAAATAAGTAATTCTGTTTTGCTGATCCTGAAAAATTGCCTTAAAGTATCTAGGGTGCCTGCTTGAACGCAAGGGAAGTTCAACTAGTTTGAACTTTTAAGGAGTGCCAACTTGAAAACAAGGAAAGTCTACATCAGTAATTTGATATGATTTGAAATAAGCAATTTTGTTGTGCTGATCCAGAGAAATTGTCTCGGGGTACAATATTCAAGCTTTACGTCTAGGGTGTCTGCTTGAATGCAAAGGAAGCCCAACTAATTTGAACTTTTGTTAAGGAGTGCACTTTTCCCCCATCCATATGGATCCAAGCACGATTCTTGACAATTAAGCCACGTTGGGCTTCGGATTATCTGAATTTTAAGAAATATTTATCGAAATGACATTTTGGTATGCTTTAAAGCTGTGTATGTTACGTTTTACATTTTTTTGCACTTGATGACCTTTGACCTTACCTATTGACCTCAATATTGATTTGTCAAAGGGATAAGAACTAATTTAGGATTCAGTGTTTCTGTTTTAAGGACTTGTTGAGGCAAAATTCTACTTTTGCTAAGCTTAAAAAATTACATAGTACATTTTACATAATGTTGCACCTGATGACCTTTGACCTCCTTTATTGACATTAACACTGGTCGTTCGTTTTTGCAACATGCAGAAACTGAAAGAGGGTGTGTCCCTCTATAACTTAGGCACTGTTGCAATCCATGCCGCAAAAGTGCCCACAAACTTGTTTTCTAGCGCCCTTTTTTACTAGTGAACGCTAGTCTAATTAGGTATTTAAAAAAGTGTGTTGTTATGAGGTTCTCATTGTGAGCTGTGTCTTGAGAAAACCAACATTGTGGTTTCCGACCAGGTCCAGTACTAACCGGACTCTCAGCTACGGCTTGATTTATTTTTTTTTTAATTCTGGAAGTCGAGGGGGTGTACTTTCCAAATAGCGAAACAAAGGTGCAGTCTCTTCGCAGTTAAGGCCACGTCACACATATGCGAAAATCCCTCGACGTAGTCTTGCGTAGGCTTGCATTTTAGTGCAAAAAAAACTCAGTCTGGAAAAGCGTAAAATGACAGTATTTTATATGTTACCTTTCTTTTACTATGAAGAAACAGAATATTAGAAAAATAATTATTCCTTTTTTTAACGTTTCCTTCATTGTGGACACTTTTGAACTGGTGACTTATTGTACACGTAAACAGAGCCAAGTTTAAAATGCTTAATTACAACTTATGTCCAACAAACCAGTTTCAAATGTCATAGCATCAGGAAAACATGTCCGTGCAATGAATACCCCCCTATACCCCACTTTTAAATAGTAAAATTGGGGTTTGCAGGGGTATACCTATTTTTCGTATTTTTTCTCCAAAACATATATTGTGGGTACTCGTTAGAACCGCCTCGGCGAGGCGGTTCTAACGTGTACCCACAATCTATGTTTTGAGCAAAAATAAGAAAAATATCAACATTTTTCAGCTGAAAATTTTCAATTTTTAAAGCTCAAAAAATTTCTGTTTATTGTATGGGCAAGTTTTCGTAATGGAATAGTTGACCCGCATTGATTTTTACTGGTGCAATATACATGTAAGCTGGAGTGTAAGGGATATGGGTTGGAAGTTCACAGCATAAAAAGAAAGGATATTGACCAGTTAGAAGCATTCCAAAGAAGATCTCTGAAACAACTTCAAATAAAAGTATAAAACTGAGATCCTTTAAGAGCGGTGAACACATTAATGAGAAATGGGATGGGCCATACCGCGGTTTCGACTATTAAAGTCTCGTCAGTGACCATTTAGATTTGGCAAAATGTAGCCAAATAGAATTACTGAAATTCTGTCAGTTACTGCGAAGCTGACCTGTGCCTTTGTTTTCAATGCGGCTCCTATATGCCCCAACAACAAATTCAATTTATTTTTATGATTTTAAGTCATTGTTTTTTGCAAACACTCTAATGTTTTGATCTGTTCTAAGTGACTAGCTAAAGACGAAAAATGGGTTAACTAGCAGTCGAGAGACATTGAGAAAAAATCATTACCCATTTGGGTTTGAAGTGGCGAAAGTGTCCCATTGCACCTCTTATTTGGAAGGACGGGCTGGTAGATCACCGTCACGTGATGCGTTGCGTCCATAAATACATGTAGCACAGCTATTCGATACAATGAATCCGATAAGCACAATCTCTGACATACTGCGTCAGGGGGTCGACTCTTTGGCTCCATGGTTAGAGCATTAGATTTCTACCCCAGCGATGCGGATTCGAATCCCATCAGGGACGTAAGATTTTTTCAAACTATGCGAATTTTGATTACCGTCGAATTTTCATATTCGTGAGAAAAGATACATACCATCTGATCACTGCTGATGGGACTAATTGACCTGGTTGCAGATCGCATCAACTACCTGAGGCTCGTGCGCAAGTACCGACAGGAACGGCGACCCATCATAGTGTCTACACTGACGAGACATACGTCCACTCCCGTCACAGTGCTAAGCGATCCTGGCGAAGTGATGAGTCCCGTTTGGTAAAGACTTCAGTTATATTGTTGTACATGTATATGCTGATTCTGAACATGGGTGCATCAATGGCACTGAGCTTGTGTTCAAGGCAAAGTCATGTAAAGAGGATTATCGTGATCAACTTCGTTCAATGGTCAGAAACCTAGCTAATGAATTTTCTGATCCCCCCTCCCCCTAAAAGCGTGTTAGCCATCCGCATCATATTTAATATCCGGAATAACTTGATCCGTATTTATGGGTCATTATCAAAAAATGGAGCAATCCTTGTCCTTGATGGTTTTCTCGCAAGCGCGATGTCCGAGGTTTGCTTTTTCCATGTATAATATTAGTTTCCGCGGTGCTTTACTAGAACCACACGCGATTTCACGTTTCCGAGTACGTTATTTGCAAAAAAGAGATGCTAGAAGTGCTATTTTATCGATTTTTACCGTGTCCCAGGGTCAGGGTAAGTAGTTTTATTTGTTTCCATTGCAAAAGAAGCTTGACAGAAATCACATTTTCTGTGACCATCTATTGCATAGAATGTTATTGAAGTCAAATTCAAAAATCTTATGATATATAAAGTGCTATTTAAGGGTGGGGGCACATATATAGTGTTGTCCCTGGAAAACGTATCAGTGCTGTCACAGTTATTGAAAATCGATTTTGACCAGAGTTACAAATCATTTTCTCGGATCAAAACAATCGCGTTTTGTAGACGACACCAAGCTGAAGAAGTTACGGTAAAAAACTTTTGAACAAATCGCATTACTCCGTTGCTATACCATAAAGACATGTCAGAATTGGAGTGGGAATTTTACAAGCATCAGTCCTATCACGCGCATTTTGCCGCTTATTGTAAATATCACATACATTTTAAAACCATGACTGAATTTCAGCTTAGGAGCAGTAAGAATAGACATGCAAAGTTTTCATCCTGCATTCTGTTGTTAGTCATTAGAATTAAATTTCTGTGTGAAACTCAGTACTGTCACGGTCAGTGCTGTCACGGTCGTGACAGTACTGATGCATTTGTGACAGCACTGAGTCGACTTCTGTCAGCCGGTGTAGATTCAAGCAATTTCCTAGACTGAAAGGAGCTAGGTCGCCTTTCATGAGAGGGTCTCAGCTACTAACACCAGCCGCGGCCAGAAGTGGCCAATTTATATCCGCTTGAAAACCATTTGAGGTGTGTGGGGGTGATACAAAACTACAAATACAAAATTCTTCGTCGACCAGGGTATATCCAATTATCCCCGGGGGCGGTACTCCCATAATGGTATTGAGACAGTATGTGTATGTAGGTTCGATAAATGCCCTTTTTGCGTCGTCCATTCCAAATAAGATTACCCCTTTTCAGTATAAAAGAAATTTTAAGCCCCCACTTTATTCAGAAAAATTGCCTTTAAAACGCCATCCTTTTCCTTGAGGGGTACTTCTGGTACGGATGTGCCGTAAAACCTAACATAACTTTAAAATTTCACATAATACATAACAAATACGAAAACATGCCCATGCAATATACAGAGATTTTGAAAGTTGTTAAAAATGAAAATTTTCAGTAGAAAAAAAAAAAAATGCTGTTTTTCTTATTTTTGCTCCAAAACATAGATTGTGGGTACACAACGGTTAGAACCACCTCGCGAGGCGGTTCTAACGAGTACCCATAATCTATGTTTTGGAGCAAAAATAAGAAAAATAGGTATACCCCTGCATACCCCAGTTTTATTATTAAAAAGTGGGGTTTGGGGGGGGGGGTACATTTTGGAGCGAAAATAAGAAAAATAGGTATACCCCTGCATACCCCAGTTTTATTATTAAAAAGTGGGGTTTGGGGGGGGGGGGGGGTACACATTTCACGGACATGTTTTCCTGATGAGGCAAAATGGAGGCAGTAATATAATAATATAAAGTTCGAGTAAACAAATCCCTCAAAAATTGATTGTGTTCTCACAGTAGATCTAATTTATATATTTTCTTCGTCGGGCGTACGCCGATAATGCTACAAGCCCGGTGAGGCACTCGATTGACAACGATCACTGTGACGTGACAGCAAACCGGCGAGCCTCCTGTTTTGGCTGATATCACGTGACTGGCTAATCCAGCCGGTGCAATACTGGCGTCCTGTGAAAAAGTCCTTGGATTTAGGGAGTCTGAATAGCTCAGCGGTATCCTTCCGGAATATCTGAGCTACAGTCAATAGACTAATTTGTTCGTCACCTTCGGAAAACTCCATACACTTAAATGTATTTTTATCCTGCTTCTCCTGGTCAACATATCTTATTGTTTTTGGTGCCATTTGAAAGGTAAATGAATAAAGCAATAAACAAAGGTCTTTCTATTAATTTCCATGCATGCGTTTTCAAACTACAATTTTTTAAAAAGTAGCGAGAATTGTTTTGGCAATTTTTGGCCAACGTCACCAGTGTCTTTTTCAAAGTTTTGCTAAACTTTAAACTTTTGTATTTCAAAAGTGAAAAGTCGAGACTTCACCAAATGACCTTTGTTTATTGCTTTATTTATTTAACTTTCCAATGACACCAAAATCATAAAAATATGTCGACCAGAAGAAGCAGGATAATTTTTATTATAAATGTGAAAATACATTGAAGTCTATGGAGTTTTCCAAAGGTGACGAACAATTATGTCTATTCACTGTACATACGTATTCCGTGGGTTGCGGATTGCGGCATGGACGAATGTATTTTTGAAAAGAAATACAAAGGATATTAATCAAGAACCCGGTGGAATACATATGGTCTGGCTGTGGCCTTCCAATCGTAGTTTCACAGGAATATTCAGGGAAGCCGAGATGTGACTGTCCTTTCTTTCCTCCACCCTAGGCAATATTGCCTCCGGTGAACATGATGAGGGTATTAAAATGTCCCCAAAATAGCCAATCGGCGTAAAGCGTTTACGTCGTAACTAAGAAAAACTCGACATAATTTTGAATGCATGAAAGATAAACGAATCAAAGAGCACCACTACATATGCTTTACGTTTACATGCTAACATAAAAATGAAATGTCGTGGACAAAACGTAAAGAGGAACTTTCAAAAGACAGCAAAATTTGCCCAAGTCGTGCAAACGGTACAACCACGTCAACCGTCATGGCTCTTTTTCGTTCCGTTCGTTCCTGTTCATTTCACTAATGCCGGTTTGAAATCAACTACCCGTACAAATACGAGTCTGGTGCCTACCAAGAAAAAAGTGGTAACTCCGTCCTGACATGACTGAACGTTATTGACTCGGGTACATTAAACAAACAAAAATATAAGACCCGTGATGAGAAGACATGATTTTGCATATGTGAAAGCAAAAGAGCAGCTCAGCTGCAAGGTAACCTAAATTTGAGGCCCATCCAAGGGGGTATTAGCTCCAAGGTCACTAAAAGAAAAATGACCTTTCTCCCCCAGCTCCCTTAAATGTTTTCCTTGCTCCCAGCTTCCTAAAACCAAAAATGTTCTCTTAAGCGCCAACTCTCTTCAAATGTTTTCCAGTTCTCCCAAGCTCCCTGAAAACAAATGGCCCTGCCACCCAGCTCCCTGAAACCTGTGACAGGGTCCAAATTTTCCTGTGGTCTTTTGTGGTGAACAATCCTGGTTGTTTCAGACATGGTCGAAAGCCCAAAGACACATTTTCTCATGCTGCAGCTTAAAGTGATAAGCTGAATAGTGCTTCTACTGCGCTTTACGTGTTACACTGCGTTTGAACGTGCTGTGTTAGAGCATTGGAACTACGCAAAGGTGTCCCTGGTTCAAGCATCAGCCGAGGCTTCATTGGTTGCTACCTTATGTCAGTCACTGCCCCTAAGCTCATCAGGTAATGGTCAGAAATTCATCAACTCCGCACACATTGGAATGAAAAAGGCGAGATCGGATAATTATCAGTGCTGTCACGACAGCATCAGTGCTGTCACGATATCAGTGCTGTCACGGTCATAATAATTGAAAATACTAGAAACGCAGCATATGAACATATTTGCTTTTGGTATATAATGATACTATACTAAAATAGTAAACGTTTAGCTGAAATTATTTTTGGATTAATCGTACAAGATTGTGTGTATAAAAATAAAGCGCTTCAGAAACAGAACAAATCACAATATGTGCATTTTCATTGGAGCTCTCTCCTTCGTGAATTCATTGAAAGTATTTAAGGCTTGTGTGAATTTTTGTTCGTGACAAGTTACATATACCCCCATTTACAGATTGGGGAAGTCTTATCAAATGAGCGTTTTACGCAAGAAAGTTTGTTCGTGACAGCACTGATATTTTTTCAAGGGTACCATACAATTAATTAATGCTGGTGCACTATTTGTTCAGTTAAACTTGGCATATTTTATTTCTATATTCTATATGCCCCTGTTAATAAAACTAACCCATTAAAAAAGAAAAAAAATGGACAATTATTTTTTTTCGTTTTGCCTTTCTGGATTGCTCCATTTTTTGATAATAACCCTTATACATTTCCGTCGGTACTGTACAATACGATGATCCATATAAGATTTATCCGTATCAAGTTTTTGCCATTTTATCCAGTATTAGCGCAAATTGGTTGGTCCCGATTCATCTAATGCGGATCAACGTTTGCGATCGTGCGCATGTGGAAAGCCCGATCAATCTGAAACGAATTATTATAACTGGACATACGCCCTTGACGTACTAGTCAATCTTTATTTACTTTTCAGTTTATATTTATTAAGGTTTTACATCCCTGTCAACAAGTTGTTAGCCATGTCGGGACAGAGGCACCACTTCCTGTGTATTGACCGTTACTCTGGTGCCTTTCTCAAGAATACAGCACTCTGCGTCGACTATCGTGTGTATATAAAAGAAATGAGCCGCCTCGTGAGAAAACCAACAATGTGGTTTCCGAACAGGTCCGTCACAAACCGGTCTGTACAAGCACAGAAAAGTGCTAGAAGCTAGAAATTTCGGATTTAAGTAGAAGAGGAATTGTACTATCCGAGTAGCGAAAACAAAGGCGCTGATCAGCTTCGCGGTTACCGCGAAGTTGATCTGCGTCTTTGTTTTCGCCTATGCAGATTGTTGGCGGCTCAAATAAAAGAATCTCAGGGTGCGGTTATTATCGTACGGCCCATTACTACCAAAGATCAAAGGTCATTATAAATTGAAAGGCAATAGGTAGTTTTCCTAATTCATAAGGCATTGTTCGAAGTGAAATTTTAAACCTCATCGTAAAGATTTGAGTTGTAATTAAAATATTTTTTTCGCCGATATAATTAACTATGTCCATTCATTGTACCTAATTTACATTTTCTTTCAGGACACCTGTTTATGAAAATTTATTCAGACAATTACATCGTGTTTTTTTTTTTTTTTTTTTTTTTTTTTTTTCCAATCCCAAAACTACCCCTATCAATCATGAAACGCTACTCTGAACGCATTGTTACCAACTGTCATGTATAAGTTAATAAATATAATTCGACGATAGGAGTCAAAGTGTTTTCTAATTAATGATGCGGAATCAAAACTAGCTATTTTCCGACACTTGTACGAGTATAACGAATTCAACTGCATCTAAATACCGTTTCGCTGATACGCCGGTAGAGGGGTCAACACTGAGGTAAGCCTTCTAAAATATCTTTGTTTTTATTATCTTTAAAAGTTTGATTGGATCACCGATTGAAACATTTCTTTTTACTGAATGAAAACATGTTCTTAATATATACACTTGTATATGTGGAGTTACATATATCTATCCCCGATGAAATATCTTATCATTCTATTTATACCATTAGACTATCCCCATAGCTACAGCAAAGTCATGTGAATTGACAAAAGTATCTGTTCTGTTTTAACAAGTACACGTTGGTACTTTCCATAAAGCAAATACAGAGTAAAACTTTTTGTTGGTATACCTACTCATTTGTTATGTATTTTCTCTTGTTTCTAAAATTTTTATTAATATTCATGAAACTGAAATATAGAGAAGTGAGGGCAATAGTCAATTGCCGTAGCATTTATTTGATACCACTTTCAGCACTCTATCTCTATTAACAGCTCAGGTACAAATGATTTTGCAGTAATACTCTTATTTTCTGTATTTTAAGAGATTTCTTATTACAAAATGTCATGTATTGTCTTTCAGACAATAAAATGCTTTCCAAAAACACAGCATTTGTTTTACTTGTTTGTGGAGCGGCTTTGGCCATAATCATGGCATCCGAACTAAGCTTTTCCTTGATGCTAGGAAAGGCAAACTACATCAGATGGTCACTTGTAAGCGAAACAGTCAGTGCGAGATTACTTAGCCGGAGATCTTATACAATGGGGAAAGGAAACTTTACCGTAGGATATACAACGAATAATAAGGCGGCCGTTAAAATGTATGACTATCTACCGGTCGAGGAAACAGAGGAGGACAAAGAACGCAGGTCTGAACAAATAAGAACTTGGCTTGGAGATTTCCCTAAACGAAAACCTGAAGTTATTCCAAAATGTAAAAATGTCACGAAAAAGATTCTTTGGTTCGACATTTGGCATGATGGTTGGGGAGTGAGGAATTGGTGTAGGAAAATTGACCTTACACAGTGCTGTTGTCGTTGTGAAATTGATTTCTTTCTTTTCAACGATACAAACAAACTTTATGATCCTATTTGTGGAGATGCGATTCTTTTCGAAATTAATCGACTTAAAGTTTTGGGTCACCCACCGATAAAACATAATGGACAAGTATTCGTAGGTGTGGAGAAAGAACCAGTAACCTCGAAGACAATACCTTTGCAAAACTTTGAGTATGTCTTTAATTGGACTATGACTTACCGACGAGATTCGGATATATTCTACCCATATGGCAGGATAAAGAAAAGGACGAAGAAATTGCCTGTTAAAAACTATACTGACATATACAGAAAGAAGAAAAAGGGCATTATTTGGTTCGTGAGTCATTGCAACACAAGTTCTAGAAGAGAGGATTATGCGAAAGAACTGAGCAAATATATTGATATTGACATAATTGGAAAATGTGGTTCGGATATATGCCGAAAACATGGCACATGCACTGAACAATTGGAAGAAGAGTATTTCTTTCGCTTTAATCTTGAAAACTCGTATCGCCGAGACTACGTCACAGAGAAATTATTCGAGAACTTTTCCAAAGATATGATACAAATTGTCGGCGGAGCAGCGGATTACGACAATTTAGCCCCACCTAATACAGTGATTGACATTAGCAAATTTGATAGTCCGGCACATTTGGCGGATTACTTGAAATCGTTGATGAAAAGTGAAAAACATTATACTCGATATCTGAAGACAAAGGATAGATATCAAGTAGACCTTTTTATTGATGAAGCTCAACGTGCGTATTGCGAACTTTGTAGCATGTTGCATGATCCTGATAGATACGGGAATTTATACTATTACATCGGTAGCTTTTTCGATCACCACAACGAGTCGTTACAAAAAACAGTCTTTGATCATAATTAGCACATAACATCAGCTGATCGTCCTACGCACAAGTTTTTTTCTAAACTTTGTTCCAGTACAAATTAGTTTCTTTGACCGTGCTGGCTGACCTTTGAACAGGATATATATTTGTTGATTAGACTGCTTCAAGTAGATATTTAAGTAAGGTCATTCTGATCAGGTCAATAAAACATATTCGCGAACTTTCCGGGACACTTGCAAAATGTCTAACGCGAGTGGAAACCCCTCCGCCTATGTTTACAAACAGTTTTCATGAAAGGTCATGCGGCACGGTTAAGAAAAAAACAATAACATATCTTTCTATTCATTCTTTGTTTATGTATTGTCTTTAAGACCTGCACGTGGCTTGTTCATTTGCTGACTTTTGCTGTAAAACGCTCACTGAGCAAAGTATGGTACTGAACCATGTATCATATTGTTTTGGAATTAATGTTTAATCAGTGTACCTAATTTAAGCGTGTTTACGTTGATACTATGGGCACACGAGCTGTTTATTTTACCATGGTAACGGTCACCCGATGCACTCCGATTTTTTACCTCCTGTGTATGCATTTATTTAAGAAATGAATTTCATTTTTCTGATGAATCGCAGTGGGTCGCGTGCAAAGTGAATGAACCCCAAAGGGGTTCATGTAAGCTTTGCTAGCGACCCACTGCCGTTCATAGCTCCATGAACATCAGAAAAATTAAACTCATTTCTTATATTTATATTCATTTCTCTCTATCGCTGGTTGAAAAACCATCAAGGCGATCATATACAAGCAAATAGATAATTTATACACAGTGTGTATACAAACAGCGGAACGGCGTCGACGTTAACAACGTCCAATCAGATTGGCGAGAGCAGTGTTTTTTGACGTCAAGTGTGACGTCGCGTGACACGATGTTGTTCATGGAAGTATGAACACAGATGGACATCTAATGGTTCATCTAAGGAGGTTTTAGAAAGTGTCGAATGGGCCAAAAAAATCGTCCCGTGGGAATTTCGTGACGATTTGTGACGACCTACCTTAAATCAAACTTTGGGGCATATGCAACAATTTAAACCAGTTCGTCGCCCTGAGACCCGCGTCTGGGCTGAGATATGACGTCATCAAAATGGCGACCAGCGCACTCATAATATGCATTTTAAACAGCAATTTTCATACTATGCTTGTCATATAAAATTTGATTTTCAGCTTCTCGCTGTTTTTAAATGGGTGCTTTTTGCCAATTGTATTTATAAAAGCTATTTTAGCACAAAAGAATCTCTCACAAGGAGCATAGCACTGAAAATATGAGCCACGTCACGACAAAATCTGCATACAAAGTGCCAATCTTTGCATAGTACAACGGTAGCTAATTTGACCTACTTTGCATCCCCAAAGACAATGTTTCATGGGTGCCAAATCATTTATTGGGACGCCAAAAATGAAATGTCCCCAAACTCAATTGCACTATGAAAAAATACACGGTTTCCATGGCAACCGTTAACGCGATTCTTCTGGATGGGGTATACATACAAAATTGATCAATATCTCCACTGCTGCTAATCCTGGATTATTGACTATGGTCTCATTTTAAAGCTAAGACATGGTAAGTAATGCAAATTATTTAATTAGCATTTTCATTAATTTTCATGAAAACCTGAAAAATGGCAGAACTTTTTTTAAATTCATAAATGAACTAATTTCAGGCCTAAACTGTCGTTTTGACACTTTTTTTTATTGAACCAGTAATATCATATGATGAATTTATTGGTGACCTAGTCCTATATGAAAATTAACTCATTTGCATATTCATGAATATTTATAAAACTGCCAAAAAGTTAGGAAAACGGGAGAAAAACTATATCCATTACAAGGTAGTGGATAGGTTATAAAATTCAATCTATCTTGCATCCTTGAGACAAATTCTCAAGACTTAGTGTTTTCAGAGGGACCATATAAATGTCATCAAATATTGTCCTCATCAATAAAAAAAAGTTGCATGATGTAAAATAACATAGTTTCCACACCATTCCTCATGCAATTCCAAAGAATAGGTACAAAAATATACTTACATTTCAACATTTGAATGCTCTACAATCGGTCTGCTGGTCTGAAAGTGATGAATGAACCTAACAATTTAACCTATTATTTAAATCATTGAATTTACTAATTCATGAAAATTAATAAAACAAACAAAGAATTGAAGAAAAAATGTAAACAATAGAGGGTTTTTGTTTACAATTTACAATTTACCAGAGCTGTTAATCAACACAGGATGCTGAAAAGGTATTAAATGAATGATTTGACAATGTACTATGACCCCAAAGTATGGTATAAGAGTAATATGATTTTCAATTTCATGAATTTAATGAAAACTTACAAAATTTTAGAAAGTGAAAATAATAAATAAATAAATAAATAAATAAATAAATAAATAAATAAATAAATAAATAAATGAGTTTACCTACAAAATGACTTGTATATCGGCAATCAAAAGTAATATGGTGTTGAAAATGACATCAAATGGTGTCTAGGGCATTACTATACCATCATGTATGGGTCATTTGGTTTTAGTTTTAAGAAAATTAACAAAACCTTTTGAATTTAGAGAAAAATACGGAAAAACGCATATATTATGGCTGCTGAAATTGGTAATAAATGATCGCTAGTACAATACTCTGTATCCATATAATCAGTTATATAAAGTAAAACAAGAGTAAAACTGAGATCCTTTAAGAGCCAGTAAACATATAAATGAGTACGTATATGGGTAGGCTACTCAAGCTTCAGCTATTTGTTTGTACTAATATTAATGAGATCTTAAATAAGAGCAAAAACAATGAAAAATGAAGGGTTACACCAACAACATCGCTTACATCTCAGTTGCCAATAGCTGTAGAGAACTCAAAATGGCATCAATTTATTGCTTGGACAATGTTTTATTGTCATAAGCTCAGATATTTAAACAATGCTTTCTTGCAAGCAAGATTTAATACATTGTGGTGAAGCACAGCCTTCAACTTTCTGTCATTTTCACTATTTTTCGAAACTTTCAGAACATTTAATAACATCTTGTTGAAATATCGGACTACATGGCGGTAGAACATGCCATAGCATTTATTTGATGCCTCTTTGAGCATCCTGGATTGAGAAACAGCTCTGGTATAAGCAATTTTGTATATATACCCCCTACGTTTCTACAATTCTTCTCAATTTTTTATGTGTTTTTTTATTTTTAATTTTCATGAATAAATAAATTCAATGATTTATATATTAGGTACCAAGGTTAAATTGTTAAGTTCATACATCGCTATCATAGAGGAGACGGTGGGTAGGGAAATTTTTCGTTTCGCACAACACCCTCCACATACTAGGTTTGATACTATGGGTGGCTTCTTTGATCGATATAAAGAGCTTCTAGGCACGTTGTAGCCCTGTGATATGGTGCATTTGTCCTCCAGAAGCCGTTACGCATGTTACCCATTCAAACCAGAAATGTGCTCTAAAATCTCTAATCTAAATTCCAATCCTAAATGTATCAATATCATCTGATGTAAGAATGTTACGGGCACAAATATTGATATATTTAATCATTTTCATGCATCGATGGTGTTACGTATGTTACATTCTCAAAAACAGCCTGTGTAAATGTTAATTACAGAACAATAAGCTATACACTTCTCTTTGCGAATTTCACTTTTAATGCACAACGGGTGGCTTCGTTGATCAATATAAAGATTTTATATGCATTTTGTCGCCCAATTGTATGGTGCATTTGCCCTCCAGAAGCCGTTACGCACGTCGTCTGTTACCCATTCAAAACAGAAATACACTCTAATTTTGAAAAATGCACCATGAATCTCTAAAATAAATTCCAAACCTAAATATATTAATGTCATCTGATGAAAGAATGTTACTGGCACATGTGTTGATACGTTTAATGACATATATGCATCGATGGTGTTACGTATGTTATATTTTCAAAACAGACTGTTCAGAGTTTAATTACAGAACCGTAAGCTATTTTAATATACTTGTCTTTGCACATTTGTATTTAAGATACACTGGTCTAAAAGACACTTATTCCTTTTCTTTTACAAACCTGAAAAAAACTAATCATCATGTCATTCCTTGGTCGAAAGATATTGCATAAAGTCCACAGTAACTCACTTCAGATTATGAAAGAATAAAGTGTTCAAAGTCAGCTACGAACAGACCAGTTTGAAGAAAAGAAGAAAAATCTATGTTTTGAGCAAAAATAAGAAAAATATTGAAAGTTTTCTACTGAAAATTTCCATTTTTTTACAACTTAAAAAATCTCTGTATATTGCATGGACAAGTTTTCGTAATCATGATTCTCGTATAATCTGGTAACCGTGTGGCGTTATAAGTTTGGCTCGGCATATTTAATTTAAACACTTGTATTTCTTGTTTTAAAAAAAGATACTGATTTTACCGGTGACGTATTGAGTCAAGTTCACTAAGGCCTGCTTTCCACGGACAAAGTAGGTTTGTCGCAGAAAAAAAGTCTTCGTCAAAGAAACATTGTTTGATAGGATTGTAAATTTGGGTCCGGGATTTTTCTTGTTGATTTTAAACCCACGTAAGAGGTTCCTATAAATTGTCATTTGTCCAGTAACAGATGATTCTCATCTGAACCTTTTTTTTTTTTTTTTTTTTTTTCCTGGGCGATACCAGTACTATATGAGGTTGTTTTTGAGGTTGTTTTGTGGGTTTGTTGTTCCGGGAGCACCCGAAGGCTCAACCGGGAGGAGGTTTTTTGGAGAAGCCCGGGATCGAACCTGCGACCCCTGGTTTACAAGGCGAGTGACTTAACCACTGCACCACGGAGGCTTCTAAATAACACTTTCAAACTTAAATATCAAATATCATTTAAACGATCGATTTAATATATAGCCTTCAATGATTTTTATTTTAAGGTGTGTAAGGCCAAGATAGTTTTTGTGATCTCTTACATTTTGTTATTTTTTTCTTTCAAAGTTATTAATACTCTATAGCAATGTTTTTATACAAATATATAATGCGTTACAGGTCTTTCTGCAAACATGATAGTGACGCGTTGGAACATACTATGATAGAGAGGGTAGACAGGTTACACCGTTATATACCGTTATTAACGGTGAAGTAACGGAGACAACCTACGTGGCATTTAACTAGTAGTATAAAAATGCAAGCGATGTTGTCTACCCGTCATAGCTCAAATGGTAGAGGATACGACATACATAATATTTATTCGGCGTTCAGGAAAGTTATGATGAGGGTTCGAATCCCTGTATTTCATTTAATTTTTATCATCTTTGTTGCTTTTTTTGTAATTTCATTGTTTGTCTGTTTGTTTTTGTTGTGTGTTTTTGGGTGTTATGACATCTTTAGTCACACAAAGTGGAGGCAATGTCCTGACATGACCTTAGATGTTGACTTGGACGAAAAGCATCAAATCAAACTGACAAGCGGGTACTGGGGCGAATGATTGTGTGGTTTAATATAACGATATTTCTTTCTCATTGATATGTTGCAAGAACTTACCGTGTAAGGAGAGTAGACACGGGCATATTTGAAAAGAAAGCAGCAGCATCAGCTTGTCTTCGTCTTCTCATCTTTCTTTCAAAATAACTGATTGGCAAACAAAAAGTAAAAATCAAAACGCAAAATAATGATAATAATAATAATGAATTCGAACCTGCGATAGCGACACTTCAGCGAAACATTATATACATGCATTGGGTCTAGCACTATACCAATGCGCTAATGTGATAACGACGAAAATTTAGGTTAAAATAGTTGAGTTAACAACAGTAGCAAAACTGGATTACCTATTTACAACAGTCGGCAATGCCCATTTACCGTTACATTCTCTGACGTCACTATCATGTTTATTGCCGAGACCTGTACCTTATTATAAGTTTGCATAAGATGTACACATTTTATTATACTATAAAATAATACAGTTGCAAGGGGAGTAACACATTTAACTTTTCTTTACAAGTAGACTTTTTGAAAAACAAATCCCACACTAATTATACTCACAAAAAATAGAAGTTTTGCATCAGTTAACATTTTTTTCTTTTTAAAATAAATACAATAAATGTTTAGTATACATCTTTTTTTTTTTTTTTTTTTTTTTTTTGTTAAAAAAAACAAAAAACTTTTAGACATTTAGACATCTTAATAAACTGCTAGACTGAGTGAATAACAAAGCAACGGTCTTGAAAACTTGAGATTAAAGAAAGAAGTGAAAAATGCATATTTCTGAATACACCAAAATTTTGGATGCAGCAAAAAGCCCATTACTTTATTTCTGGGCTTTTAAGCATGAATTCGCTCTGCATCTTCACTCAGGATATTGAAAGCAATCAATTAAAGCATAATAAAATATTGGGTTAATGCCTTTTTAACCAAAAAGTAATGACGATTTTTGATTTTTTTTTTTTTTATATAAGTATATAAAGATAACGTGTAGTTTAAAAAGTGTGTTTGTAGACCAATCCCCCCCCCCTTTAAGTATGTGGGTAATAGCTGTGAGGTCATGTATTGACGATCAGTTTCACCCTGACCAGCCCCCAGATTTAAAAGTACTCACATAAGCCCCCCTCACATAATGAATACATGTCCATGCAATAACAAGTTGTAAAAAATGAAAATTTCCATTAGAATTATTTTTATATTTTTTGCTTCAAACATAGATTGTGGGTACACATTAGAACCGCCTCACCAAGGCGGTTCTAACTGAGTACCCAAACCTATGTTTCGATCAAAAATAAGGGAAAATAGGTATACATGTACCCCAGGCCTGTAAACCCAGTTTTACTATAAAATTGGGACTCGAAGGAGTATACTTTTCATGGAAATGTTTTCCAGGGCCCAGTTGTTCAAAATTAACGACATCGTTAGTTTACGATTCGTTAAGATTTCTAACATGAATATTACAAATACACTGTATTTTTTTGTTGATAAAATATGAGAATCCTTTACGATGCAAATGATTCTCACATTTTATCAACAAAAAATAACAGTGTATTTACTTATGTAGTCAGCATTTAATTAGTTGAGGTCTTAACTATGATGTTAAGCTAATAAAGGTTTGAACAATTGGTCCCTGATGTTTAAAAGTACTCGTGTACATTGTGTTATAATTATGAGGCTTTTGAAACTAGATGGGGGGGGGGGGGGGGGGTCGGGCGCGAAATAATTCAATGAAAATCATCTCCTAAACAATCGTATACTTTGTTTTGTACTGCATGTTTCGTCCTTTTGACAAGCGGCGATTGTTTCATTTAAATTCCGAGCAAGCCTCGTACATTCCCATATTGATGTTAAAATACCCATTGAAGGATAAACCGTACTGACATGACTGAGGGAGTGTTCACTTGTATGTTGAAACAAACAAATTAAAAATTTGCTGTCATTGCTAACCAGTATTTTAAGGGAAGTAATTTTGTTGATTAAATATCAAATATACCATGGTTAATCTAATCAAAATACTTTTAGCCACATAATTTGATAATTTTGTTGATAAACATGCACATAGTCAATCTGCAAGATGGGTTGTCAAGGACATACTCGTAAAATCATAAAATTGTTATAAATAATTATATATAATGGGGAAGGAAAATTCTGGGGTTGAAGGAGTTAGGAATGAAAGGAATAAATGTAAAATGACGAAGCAAGTGAAGCCAGATGATGAGTACATTGATACAACTGGTAACAGGGAGCTCTGCGGTCCCAACGGCCCATGTTACAGATACATTGTGTTGTTGGCCATTTGCCTTTGTGGTGTTGGTAAGTTCACATTTTATACTTTATTCAGTTAAGCACCCTTCAGAGAAAACAGTGATGCGTTGCGGTTCAATGATGGGCTAAGCTGCCTTGGCAAATGATTCTGACAAACTTGATCTGGCCCAAAGGTTATAAAACTTTTTTCATGCTCAGCTCAGTTGAGATAAAAATTTATCCTGCTCATAAATGTTAAAATGCCAACAATTGTTGGCATTTTTACATTTATTAGCAGGATAAATTGCAAGCTTTTGTGATTTAAACCTGAAATTTCAATGTATTTGGGCTATTTCAGTATTTATGACAAGTTTAAATTTTATGTTCAGCTGAGTTGAGCATGAAAAAAGTTTTATAACCTCGGGACCTGGACCCGTTTGCGTCTAAAATGGCCGAATGGTAAATGAGTATTTTTGTTTGTATTGAAGAGTGAACAATCGTTTACACACGTACATGCATAGCATTTTGAACAATGATTTGTGTTATCAACTGCATAATTTCCAGAGATATGAGATGTTGCCTTACCTAGAAACAAAGTCTCATTTTTGAGCCCTCCTGTATTTCTAAAAGGCTGTGAATCGTATAGCCCAATGTACATTAATTTTACAAACTTGGATATTTCAGTACTCTATCTAATTCAATTGCTCATCCTCTTTCACAGGGGACTACTTCTGTCTCGACAACCCAGCCGCTCTAGAAAGTAACATTCTTCGTGACCTTGACCTTACGGAGACGGAGTACATGGGATTTTACTCCTTCAGTCAATGGCCGAGTGCGGTAATGTGCCTTGTCAGTGGTTTCCTTATCGATAGAGTGCTCGGGGTGCGGCTAGGCATAGGGCTCTTCTCCTGGGTGGTGTCCATCGGTCAGGTCTTGTTTGCCACCGGCGCCTTCGTGAATAAATACTGGATGATGTGCTTGGGTCGAATCATGTTTTCGTAAGTGGAAGATTGTTAATAAATAAATAAATAAATAAATAAATAAATAACCCCATGGTAAACCAACTACATGTAAATAACGTCGAAAATTGTGCGTAACCCTAGAAAGAAAGAAAGAAAGAAAGAAAGAAAGAAAGAAAGAAAGAAAGAAAGAAAGAAAGAAAGAAAGAAAGAAAGAAAGAAAAAAGAAAATGGGCTCAATGCACAAGCTAGCAAAGTCACTAGTCGATGATTTTGCTAAGATGAACAAATTTATACAAATCAATTCAATTTAGAACATTCTTTTCCTAACTTACAGACTTGCCGGTGCACCATTTTCATTATCAACTCAGAAATTGACGACGAAATGGTTTCAAGGAAGAGAAATCACAATGGCGTTTGGGCTGCGAGTTAGCGTTGCTAGAGTGGTAAGATTATTTTCTTTCTAATTCGCCTTGTGGAAGTTCTCATTACTGTTCACACAGCATGTCTACGCTGCGAACAAAACTTTAAACAAGAAAATGCATTATTTGCGGGCGTGTTTCAAAGTTTTATGCTATTCGCTGCTGGCGTCCGGAGTATGACATTTTGTCGTCTATGTCCAATAAACAGGCATGATTTTGATATTGAAAACTGACCTGACTGGCGCAATAATTAATATCAAGCAACTTGATTGGTATCGGCTTGACCAGATGTACGCCGTTTAAAACAATGTACTTAAAATTTCCCAACGCAAACCGTTATTGTTGGA
The DNA here is from genome assembly GCA_964017185.1 of Rugalucina vietnamica. Taxonomy (NCBI): domain Eukaryota; kingdom Metazoa; phylum Mollusca; class Bivalvia; order Lucinida; family Lucinidae; genus Rugalucina; species Rugalucina vietnamica. Next base: position 12,383,851 of record OZ024883.1, read on the forward strand.
TGGCTTTCATTCATCTGTGTGGTTGGTATCGACCGTGTCATTTAAGTGAATTCATTACGAAAACGTTAACATTTAACAACGCAAACTTGATATTAAAATTTCAAAAAGCAGATCTGTACGTTAAATTCTCTATGACAAGGCCTTTTTCTGTCTTTTCAGGGTAGCGTTGTTAATATGAATATTATGCAGCCAATTTACATTTGGTTTTCAAGATATTTCCATGGTTACCAGAATCTAGGCATGGCGCTTTATGTCGGTAAGCGAAAGACAGTTTGAAATAAACAGACTCTTAAGTCTTTGATTTAGACTACACAGATGTAAATTCTTGAAATTGCAGCAAAATGTCTGGCTTTCGCTGCCAGTTCTATAAAGGGTCACTGATGAAGGTTCATTACCCGAAATTGTACAATATGGCCCATCTTCTAGCTTTGTATTTTTACTGCTTCCAAGGGATCTAACAATTTTTTTTTATCTTTGAATAAAATGATGTTTACCTTGTTTATCATTTATTGAATACCCCCATTAAACTCAATTTTATATAGAAAACTGGTATTTACAGGGATATATATATGTTTGCTTATTTTTATATAAAATATAGATTATGGGTACTCGGTAGAACCGTCTCGTTCAGGTGGTTCTAACGTGTATCTACAATTAATGTTTTGAGCCAAAATATTCAAATCTAAAATATTTTCTAATGAAGGTTTCATTTTTTACAGATGTAAAAAATCTCCGTATGGACATGGACACGTTTTCGTAATAATAATAAATTTCGTTTCATGTTGTGTCTTACCAGGTGTTGTTATCTGTGTGATGTCTTTCCTAGCTGGCCTAGGTGTGGTTTTTCTGGATAAAAAGGCAGACTCGCAGCTCGAGACTACATCAAAACAAAAGAAAAGTACGTAAGTGATCCCCCCCATTGAACGTAATGGAAACATCGCCATTTGCAGATTAGCAATAATTTACTGTAACCAAAATTACGCGCGAAAAGTGGCGTTTTTTGTGGCTCGCATATAGACAATTGTGTCCGTCCAGAATGAGTCCAATGGAAAGGTACAAGTAGGCAAAGATCAGGAAAAGGCACACTCAGAAAAAGATGGCCCACTCCAAAAACCGAGGTGGGAAAAAAACTAAATTAACAATCAGGTACTTATACCATGAAACCATATCGTAAGCCGAAAGAGCAGCTATTTTCCCAATTGGTGGCTACTCAGTTACCTAAATTTAACTAAAAATATGAAAACATACATAAGGCGCCAACAGCACAAAAAATTTAAACACAAAGACACAAAACAAAAAGAACCACGACAGAAGTATCGCCTTGGAAAGATCAGTAACACAAAATTACTGGCGGTCTTTAACAAGACCATAAACTCACCCTCAGCTTCCGCAGTGGTTCATAACATTTAGTTAGTTCTTCGGTCCTCGTGTTAATCTCTAACTAGTCAATAAGTCATCAAGAACAAACAAATATATCATGATAAACATCCTGATGAATAAAAAACGGGGACTCACAGATTGAGTAAGCTGCCCTTCGATTGAGATCCCTGGGCGCCGTATAACTTATTAACTCCGGAGCAAAAGAAAAACACCAGTTGGACCCCGGTGGGCCAAGCAAGAGACAAGAAAACAAGTTTAAATGTAAGCATTTCTTTATAAAACACGTTAGAATTGAAATAATTTACTGTGAATTGTCTTTGATTAACGAGTGTTTTTGTCGGGCAGATGCTGCATTTAATTCACCCCGGCTGCGCCGTCGTGAATTAATACATCATAATCTACCATCGAACACTCCGCGTGAATCACAATAAGTCACAGTAATGTAGAATTATTTCTTTAATGACATCTTTTTTTCCAATGTTTTACATAGTCTACATATTTACACGTAAATTTGTTTTGCGATTCAGTGCCTTTTCAGATTTGTATTCGAAAAAATGTGCAAAAAATGTAACCATGATACACCTGGAAACAGAACTTTGCGTAAAGCCAAGTATCACATGAATTCACTGGTATGAGGATCGAATTGAGGGGGTCAAAGTAACTCCCTGGTGTATCTATTTTCAGGTGAACCAATGCGCCTTTCTGATATTAGAGCTTTCCCTGTAACATTTTGGCTGTGCGCTTTTCTTACTTCGTTTTATTATCTTGCATTATTTCCTTTCGTCAGCCTAGGTCCGTAAGTAGAACTCTCTTATTCTCTCTCGCAAACTGAGTCAAACCAGAATATAGTTTCAAACTTGCTGATAAATATGTTGCATGGTATTGTAAACGTGCATACTGGGACGGGCAATTTCAAATTTCATTTGTTAATGATTTAATTAAATTTACGAATAACGGTCATTGCATGTAGCTCTAACCTAACCATGCATATGCCACATTTTAGAACATATCGCTATTCCAATTGTCTGTGATGGATATATGAAGCTGGCTTATTTTCGATGATATTGAGGGAAAAAAATACAAAAACATGTATATTATGGCATCTACATAACTTGATCCATTAGATAAGTTGCACAATGCCAGCAGCCAATAAGGACAAAACTTATTTCGTTGGGTATCTGTAGCTTATTTAGAAAAAAAAAACAACAACCGTAAAACAATAATAGTCAAGGGTCAACTTTCTTTATCTTTTATACATATTTCTTCAACAGCGTTTTCTTTGAAATGAAATATGACAAAGATGTCCAGGTGGCTGGCAATATTAACAGGTCAGTGGTTTCTTTACAATTCTAAATTCAACCTAAATGCAAATGTGAGAGCATTCCTTATATGGTGTCTTTCGAAACCCATTATTTGGAACAATAAGTGAAACTGATGTTAAACCTTCACCTTCAACATGATATCTAGTCAATTGTTTGGAATCATAACCTACACTGAATTTAGTCCTTATCTTTCAGCATGCCTTATATGGTATCCTTAGCCAGTCCACTGTTTGGAATCGTGATTGACAAGACAGGGCGGAATCTCATATGGTTATTTTCTGGAATAATTCTCAGTCTTGGTGCACATGCACTCTTTGCATTTACTTTCATCAACCCATACATCCCTGTGGTAAGACTTTAATATTTTATTTTGTGTTTATTATTAATATTTTTCTTCATTCAATTTCACCCTATAAATTCACTGTACGACAGAAAAAGACAGAAGTACATGTCACCAGTGGATTAGCGCATTTTTGGACAAAATTTGCGCGATAGTGGTAAGTATTTTGCGTGTTTTCTGGTAATTGGATTTGTTTATGCGCCACCTTTTACCTTTGACTGCTTTTACACATGCATGCGTGCCGTGTTATGGCAAAATTACCACAAATGAAGTTTGTAGGAGCATGCGGAAAGCATTCTTTTTTGATGGCAGTCGATAAAAGTCGAAAATCGCAGCATTGTCTCTTCTAGATTGACAATCGAACACGTTTGAAAAATATGAATAAAACCAGAAGTATGCGCTTCCTGAGATCTTTCAACATGTCAAATCGCAGTCTGGTGTGATTTGTCTATTTCGAGATTATCAGCAATTAGTGACTGTACAGAGATTTTCGAAGAAGTGCGCGACTGTTGCAGTGGAGTAGAGGTTGTTTTATTTTTTGTACCTAGTAGTGACTACAGACTGTGTGAAATATTGAGATCGTTGGTAAGAAAATTAGCGCAGTACCAGCAGAAATATGCATAAATTTCGGCCAATAATTCATTCTGTTAGCCAAAGTAACATTTTTCTTCTTCAAAGTTTGTCTGTGCATTTGACAACATTAATAAATGCTATTAACAATTAGTTAATACTTGAGTCGAAATAATTAATATAAAATAACAAGGATAAATTGTTATACGGTTAATAACATGAACTTAATTTTGCGACAAATCAATCGACATTTTCAATTCACCGTACACGTCCGTGCTTTATCTTTATCATTATATATACATTTTTAGTAAGTTATTGGGCGCCCAGGGACCACCATCGTCGGGCAGCTTACTCAATCTGTGACTCCTCGTTTTTGATTCATCATGTTACATATAATGATTTATTTGTTTGCCCATGATGATTCATTCACTAGTTAGAGATTCACCACGTGGACCGAACGACTAACTAAATGTTGTGAACCACTGCAGAAGCTGAGGGTGAGGTTAGGTACCAGTTAAACCGGTTTGAGCCTGCCAGTAATTGTATATTACTGATCGTTCCATGGCGATACTTCTGTTGTGGTTCTTATTGTTTTTTGTCTTGGTGTCTTGGTATTTATTTTTTGTCATGTTGGCGCTTTATGTATGTTATCATATTTTTAGGTAAGTTTAGTTAACTGAGTTGCCACCTATTGGGAAATAGCTGCTCATTCGGCTTACAACATGTTTTCATGGTATAAGTACCTGATTGTTAATTTAGTTTTTTCCCACCTCGGTTTTTGGTTTGGGAATCTTTTTCTGATTGCGCCTTTTCCTTATCGTTGCCTACTTGTACCTTTTTACAGTCTACCTTCGACATACATGGTGGAAGTTTTGCTATTTTACTAAAATACTACCATCTTTTTAACTTCATATATATTGTAAGAGCAATCCATTTATGTGAAAATTGAAGTGTCAGTTATTCGCTTGATAATGTTTAAGTTCTTGCTCGATCATCTATTGAGCTACATTTGCTTATAAAATGTCGGCGTCTTGGTGGTATAGCATCGGACTCGGACGGAAAGGTCCTGGGTTAGATCCTCGCTCAGGACGACATAATGTGCCCTTGAGCAAGACACTTTAATTCCCCATAGAAGTAGTATCAAATTCCAAGGAAGCGATGGCTCCTTTTGGCATACATGACACTAAACACAAAAAGCCAAAAGATCATATGATGGGGTGTTTGGAATAGGTGCAACACACTGCCGGCCATAACCCAAAAGTGCTTATCAGTTTTCACATTGTTCATCCAGATATCACAAACGCGGAAATGTTTTCCCAACGCGAATAGAGTAAATTCAGAGAATAAACAATCTAAGAAACATGCAATTATAGCCTTTAAATACACCCTATAAAAAGCGCGTTTATGCACACAAATTGCCAATCATGTTGAGATGAGAGATTGCAATTACTAGACTCTTTACCAGTGCTGTGGGTGAATAAAAATATGTTGCTCTGGAAAAGACACAACAAATTACAGAGGTAGGGTTTGAATCCAGTACCAAACAATTTAGGGACTAACCACCATGCTTCCTCAAATATATAATACATATTTTCCAAGAATGTTTCTGATCAACTTATATGACTTTAGGTCTCATTCGAACAATTTTCAGACATGCTCACATGAAAGCATCTCTTCTTGGATGCATAACTAATTCTTTTGGCGTTAATATGTCTGGCTCAAGGACACTTGCAAGCCCAAACGCCTCATACTGGGTCCAATGCCCTAGCCCCCCCCCCCCCCACACACACACGCACGAAGGCACGCTAATGTGTATCAGTAGTTTTTAGCTCACCTGAGCCGAAGGCTCATAGGTGAGCTTATAGTATACCCATGCTCCGGCGTCCGTCCGTCGTCCGTCGTCCGTCCGTCGTCCGTCCGTCGTCGTCCACAATTTCAAAGATCTTCTTCTCAGAAACCGCTGGGCCGATTGTTCTCATATTACACATACACCATCTACAGGTAGGGGGAAAGAATAATTGTGTTTTTTGTTTTGATCGGATAAGGACTCTGGTTGCTATGGCAACTTATGCTTCCCATAGACTTATAATGGATGCTTCCCATAGACTTATAATGGAAAAAAGTGAAAATTGCCAGTTTTTGCTGTCTTGTTGGAGATATTTGAATTTTGTTTTTGCAGAAATGTTTATTGAGTAGTCCTCTAGGTTTCATGTGACTTTTGTCCTAATCCTTCATTTTGATTGGTTGCAGGGGCCCCATATAGGGCAAAATTTCGAAAAAATTCAAAAATCTTCTTCGCAGAAACTGTCAAGGGGATGTAGCCTATACTTTGTATACATGTTCCTGACAGTGGCCTCTACATAATTTGTGTTTTTTATTCCAGGTGGATAAGAACTCTGGTTGCTATGGCAACTTAAAGTTTCCATAGACTTTTAATGGGAAAAGTGGAAATCGGCTATTTTTCCGCTAAAATTGCAGACATTTGAATTTTGTTTTTGCAGAAATGTTTATTGAGTAGTGTTTGACGTTTCTTGCGAGTTTTGTCCTAATCCTTTATTTTGATTGGTTGCTGGGGCCCCATAAAGGGCAAAATTTTGGAAAAAACATTCAAAAATCTTCTCCTCAGAAACTGTCAAGTGGATGAATCCTGTACTTTTTATGCATGTTCCTGACAGTAGCCTCTACATAATTTGTGTTTTTTATTCCAGTCGGATAAGAACTCTGGTTGCTATGGTAACTTTAAGTTTCCATAGACTTATAATGGGAAAAGTGGAAATTAGCTATTTTTTTTGAAAAATATTGCAGCCTGAGATCTGAAAAGTGGTAGATGCAAACAACTAATGGATTAGATGAAGGTGTATGATTAATTTAGGTCAAGGTCATCTCTTGACCTTGGCCGGTCTGTCGTCCATACACACTTTTCAAAGATTTTTTTCTCTGAAACCACTTGGCCAATCAAAGCCAAATTTTATATGAAGCATCTATAGGAAGTGGGAACCAATGTATATATAAATAATCTAGGTCACATGACCAAGATGGCCGCCATGCCCATATACGGTAAAAACCCTTAAAATATCTTCTTCTCCAGAACCGGTGAACCGATTTCAACGAAACTTTGCATGAAGTATGGATGACTCAAGTACTACAATGTATGTATAAAACATGACCCTGTGGTGACCTTGACTTATTTTATGGCAAGGTCGTCAATGCATTTGAATGGGGAAACCTTTTACAATGTCATTTTAAGTGAAAGGGCAGTAGGACTGAAATTAAATGGACCCCAGGGGCTCATCTGCTTTTAAAATGTTATTTGAAGGGGAAAATCAGCAGGAAATTGACAAATGGACAGAATATTGATTATTCTGAAAAAAGAAAATGGCCCAAGGGCTTCATCTGTTAAATACCATAATATTCAAATATGTTTATTGGTATATGAAGCAGATCTCAGGTGAGCGTTTACAGGACCATTGGTCCTCTGGTTTTCCTTAAGCCCCTATCTCACTGGAATGTGACTACTGGAGACTAGTTCGCAAATTGTTCGCTATTTCGCAACAAAATTTAATGATATAAACAGATTTTTCACGTTGCACCTCATTGAATTGACATTTATGCGACAATTTCGCGATTTTCAGTCTAATTTTGAAACAAATATCTCCCGACTATCGCGAGAGTGTCTCACGACGTTCTCACAAATGTAGCCTTGTTTTCGTTTCCATTCTTACGACAGTCGCAAGACATTCGTGAGTGTCTCACGACATTCGTACGAATGTCGCTTAGTTTAATTTTCTCGCCAGGTAGTCGCGAGGTGTTCGCATGTTTTCTCAAGACTGTTGCACGACATACGTACCGTGCGCGTGTCTCGAAAATCTCGCATTGTAAATTCGCCAAAATTTCACGGCGACAGGTTCGCGACACTGGCAAAATGTCATTCGAATGTCGCAAGACAGTCTTGCGAAATATTTTGGCGAAAAAAAATCGCATAAAATTTATAATAAAAAATTAAACTGAGATACTTTAAGAGCAGTGAAGACACTAAGGAGAAAGAGTATGGGCCATATCGCGGTTTCGACTTTTAAAGTCTCGTCAGTGACCCTTTAGTTTAAAATGTTTAAAACCTTCGCGACCAGTTCACGACACATGAAAATTCAAACGACACTCGTACGTATGTCGTGCGAAAATCCTCGACTAAATTCGCAAAACAGTCGCGAGAAATTCGCATGCCAGTGAGATACTTGCTTTACTTTTGTATATATAGGAGTCTAATATTCAGATGTAAATCGTTTATACTTACTAAAGTGATTGATTAATTATTAATGTACATCATGATAACAATTCCGTGGAATGTGATGTAAATGTACTTTTTCTAAAGTAAAATTGGTGCAACATGGGTAACATTTTTAAAATATTTTTTATCCAAAACATAGATTGTGGGTTCTTGTTAAATCCACCTCGCCACAGAGGCGTTTCTAAGGCGTACCCACAATCAAGATTTTGGATAAAAATACATGTGTAAAAATGTTTTTAATGTTTTTTTTTTATTTGCAAATGAAAAGCAACATATGTGCATTTAATGCACAGCGAGTGTTTTTATTTTTATTTATTGTGAATGCAAGAAGCCAAAGAATGCAGAGTTTGTTGGAAACTGACATGCATATTTAACTGACATATTTAGGAAGAATAGATTAGATGAACTACAGTGGCAGTCCCTTGGATTTAGAGGGGGGTTTAAAGGGTTCGCTTGAAACCCTCCCCCCCTGGAAACAAATGACCTCAATATTATATGATCATGTTATTTTCTTAGGTAGCAAACTCTGTTTCAGCTAGGTGGGAATGACAAATTTGATAACAGAAGGGGGTGGACCTCAATTCTTTTTCCCTAATTGTTTTTGTTGAATTTTATACAGTAAACTGTTGTTTCTGTGTGACTGGGAGTGTTTGAAAACAAATAAAAAGCAGTCAAAGGTAAACAAATCCAATTACCAGAAAACACGCAAAAAACTTACCACTATCACGCAAATTTTGTCCAAAAATGCGCTAATCCACTGGTGACAGCTACTTCTCTCTATTTCTGTCGTACAGTGAATCTATAGGGTGAATTTATGATGTTTTTCTTTCATTTTTTTTTTTTTTTCAAATTTACTTTGTTTTTATATGCACATTGGGCTTCGGCATCTGAAGTGAAACTGAATCAGTTGTCAGGAACTGACGCAGTGAGAGCCACAATACAAGTCCCACTTTAGAAAACCTTGCATTGCATACTGTGGGCTAATATATGGGCCGCCTCGTGGGAAAACCAACAATGTGGTTTCCGAACAGGTCCGACACAAACCGGCCTGTACAAGCACAGAAAAGAGCTAGAAGCTTGAAATTTCGGGTTTAAGTAGAAGAGGAATTGTACTATCCGAGTAGCGAAAACAAAGGCGCTGATCAGCTTCGCGGTTACCGCGAAGCTGATCTGCGTCTTTGTTTTCGCCTATGCAGATTGTTGGTTTTCCCACGAGGCGGCTCATATATACTAGTCTTTGTATCGACAACCATGAACGGCAGTAATTATTTTTGCCTGCATCTTCCCGAATCTGAAGGGTCACTGATAGAGCTTAGGTGGCCGAAACCGCGGTAATGACCATAACCTTTCTCATTAGTATGTTCAGTGCTCTAAAACGACATGTTTTAATCTTATTTACTCACAACACTGTCCTAAACACAAACCTGAAATTTAAGCTTTTTCAAATCTCTTTTGACTGTGTGGTTCGACTGTTGTATGTCAGTCAGAGTTGTACAATATTTTTTAATTATTACTCCTGTTGTATTCATTTGGACGGAACATTTGGACGGAACTGCAAGTAAACACTGAAGAAAGCATATACAGTGCGCGTATACTTTCAATTTAAGCCTCTCTTTTATTAGATAATTCTTGGAGTGGGATATACCATTGTGACTGCTGTTGTGTGGCCCATTGTAGCGTATGTTGTCAAAGGAGACCACGTTGGTACCGCATATGGAATGTAAGTAAATCATTTCCTTCCATTACGAAAATTTGCCCATGCAATTTACAGATTATTTTTCAGCTGTAAAAATTGAAAATTTCAATAGAAAAAAAATGGTATTTTTCTTATTTTTGCTCAAAACATAGATCGTGGGTACACGTTATAACCGCCTCGGTGAGGCGGTTCTAACGAGTACCCACAATCTATGTTTTGGAGCAAAAATAAGAAAAATAGGTATACCCCTGCATACCCCAGTTTTACTATATAAAAGTGGGGTTTAAGGGGGTAAATATTTCACAGACATGTTTTCCTGATGGAAATGCTTTTGTCACCATTCAATAAAGATGCAGCAGTTATTATCATTGAATACTAGTATATGTATGATTTCTACGAACACATTTCAAATCATTGTCGATCACATGTATTCTCTTTAGAAGCGTCATTCGATCGTGATTTTCCTCCTGGGAAATGATTAAAGCATCCGATTTCCACGTGCTGATATATATGTACATCACAAAGAGTTGTGCATAACTGTGTGTCCAACATATTTCATTTACTTGCAAATAATCCTATTTAACAGCCACCAGTATATTTTGCTATTGAATGGGCGACTTCTGTAGTGTTCAGAAGTTTTATAATACTGATCGTTTCAATGCGATACTTTTGTTGTTGTTCTATTTGTTTTAGGTTTTGGTGTCAAATTGTTGTGCTGTTTGAACTTAATGTACGTTTTCATAGTTTTAGTAAAGTTCGGGTAACTGAGTGGCCGCCTATTGGGAAATAGCTGCCCACTCGGCTAACGATATGTTTTCTAAGTATAAGTACTTAATTGTCATTTTTTCCACCTCGGTTTTTGGAGCGGGAATTTCTTTCTGATTGCCCCTTTTCCTGATCATTGCTTACATGTACATTTTCATGCAAAGTGCATGTATCATAATTTTAGAAAAATAATGTTGCTCGTAAAAAAGAAGAAAAATCAATTATTTATTTTTTAAGTAAATGATTATATTTTCTTCAGCATGAACGCAGTGATCTCAGTCTCACAGGGTGGAGTAGCTTATCTGACTGGGTACCTGGCGGACACAATGGGGTATCTGACACTTGAAGTATTCTTTCTGGCATGCATATGCGGTAAGACACAATGAGCCGCATCGTGAGAAAACGGGATTATTGCCTATGCGAAAACAAAGGCGCAGATCAGCTTCGCAGTAACTGCGAAGCTGATCAGCGTCTTTGTTTTCGCTACTCGGATAGTACAATTCCTCTTCTACTTAAATCCGAAATTTCAAGCTTCTAGCTCTTTTCTGAGCTTGTACAGGCCGGTTTGTGTCGGACATGGTCGGAAACCCCGAAGACCGGTTTTCTCGCGTCGCGGCTCCAATGATTTGTCATAATAAATTATACGATTTGGCTATACATGGAAGTCTGAACCAAGCATCTACTCAGAAAGCATTCATAAAGTGTTCTAACGGTCCTGCTTCGATGGTTTTGATCAAGACATGTATGCACATTTGCCAAAGAAACGCCCAATTGCATTAAAACAAACCCTGCTTAACTGATGAATAATTCGGATCTCTAAGTCCAAACCAGTCATTTTATTCAGATTAGGTAAAGATCAATGTTTTCAGTATAAATGATTTGTCCCTTTATGAACTCTTTTACGTGATGTCGAAACGATTGTTATTGAATGTGTATATTTCTTTTCACCGTAAAATATGTGTAAAAACTGAGGTACGTCTTTCGGCGGGACCAACGCGTATACTTCAATCTGCTAAAAGCGCCTAAAAAGTTATCAATTAAAAGTTATACCCGACACGCTGCTGGTCCCGTAGACTTCAAATTAGCTAAAAGCGCCTAAAAATTTATTAATTAAAAGTTATACCCGACAAGCTGCTGGTCCCGTAGACTTCAATCTGCTAAAAGCGCCTAAAAAGTTATTAATTAAAAGTTATACCCGACACGCTGTTGGTCCCGTAGACTTCAATCTGCTAAAAGCGCCTAAAAAGTTATCAATTAAAAGTTATACCCGACACGCTGCTATCACATTAACATGTCCGTGTAATGTATATCCCATCTTTATATAGTAAAACTGGACCCAGTTGTTCAAAGCATCGTTAGCTTAACGATATCGTTAAGACATAAATTTGTTAAGCAAATATCAGCTAAAGTAACAAATACAGTTATTTTTTGTTGAAAAAATTTGAGAATCCTTTGCAGTGCAGTGCAAAGGATTCTCACATTTTTTCAAAAAAAAAAAAAAAAAAAAAAAAAAAAAAAAAAAAAAAAATAACAGTGTATTTGTAATATTAATGTTTGAAATTTTAACGAAACGTTGTTCAAAGTTTCGTAAAGCGGTCGTATTTCCTTTCAGTGCCAGATGATTCGTTTCATTTTATAACGCACGTTAACTTGGTGTCTTCTTTGTGGCTTTATTGTTGCGTCATTTCCTGATCATCGCCTACTTTTACTTTTAGGCAGAGTTTTATAGATAAATAATTCCAACTTAACTAACTCCCTACATTCTGATTGGTTGTTTGGAAGATTTTATACTTCGATAAAAGCAATGCGTAAGAATACTTGGTTTTCACCTCAAAAACGGCGCGACGTTACGTCATTACGTGACGTTTCTTCGAAGAAACGTTGACGTCACCAAATCTAAACGTCATAAAAACAATGGATGAACGCGTTTTGAAGGCGTCGAAATGAATATTTGGATTGTTTATTAACATGAACGCTTTTACTTTTAACAGAACATCGTACGGTAAGTGTTCTAATCTTCTTGTTGTGTGTTGAAATCTGACGTTTGAATTTATCATGTTCCGAGTCCAAGTTCAAAATCGACATGTCTTTCTATCGGTCCAGACGGAGATATTTTCTCCCAAAAGAACAATTTTGAATAAAAGGGAGATGTTTTAAAGCTCCCGCATTTACAGGCTGCCTATAGCAAGCCAGTATAGCTTTTATCAATTGCGAGAAGTGAGTTTTATGCGCTGGAAATTTTCAAGATGGCTGCCTCATGAAGATCTGTTCTGCTCTATTTTCCTTCCGCTAGCTACAAAAATTCAAATCAATGTAGACAAATGCAGTGTTATGAGACAAAGTTGGAATTATAAGGAATGAATTATTATTTTCGTTGATTTTATCGATGTGTAAACTCAGGCGAATCACTCACAAACTTTTTCATAAAGCCCTTCGGGCTTTATTTAGTTTGTGAGTGATTCGCCTGAGTTTACACATCGATAAAATCAACAAAAATAAAATTCATTCCTATAATAACGTCCCTGTTGATGCCTCTAAAATTGACTCATCCAAAGATAAAAAATAAATGAATAAATAAATAAAAATAAAAATAAAAAATAAATAAATAAATGACGCGCCCATTTGTTACAAATCAGTTCATTATTATCATGATCATTTCAGGATCTTCTATAATGTGGGTGCTGTTGTACCTGGGTGATAAATTAAGAGGTGAGACAATTGTGCAAAATGCTTAAAGACATGTTTCACTGTTTTAGTTATTCTCGCTGTATAAATCCCCAGTCTATCTGCAATCTATTTCATACTATTCCCCCCTTGGTGAATTAACTAAATGGTCGAAGAGCCTTTATCTGTTTGGGTATGTTCATGGGTAAAATGTGAGAAATATTCATGGGTAAAATGTGAGCAAATTTCATGGGTAAAATGTGAGCAATGTGTATGGATAAAATATGAGCAATGTCCAGGAATCCGGCGGTACAACATAAGGATAAACTGTCCGTGAAATGTATACCCCTTCATATCCCACTTTTTAAAAAGGGATTTGCAGTGGTATACCTATTTTTCTTTTTCATTTTTGATCCAAAACAAAGATTGTGGGTAGTCGCATCGGGGAGGCAGATTTAACGTGTACCCACAATCAAAGTTTTGAGCAAATACGTATGTTGAAAATATCATGTTTTCCAATGTTTTTTTGTTTTTTTTTTTTTTTTCAGTTTTTACGGCTAAAAAAAATCTCTGTACGAGTATATTGAATAGGCAAGTTTGTAATGATCAGAGCCAAAGTCTAACCCAAAACAATTTACCAAGGACCGGCCAGTGATCATCACATTAGACAATCTACCCGTTCACTTAGCTAAAGTAATTGACATACAGATGCACGTTGGTTAGTTATGCACACTTTTTGTCTATTTTGAGTTTTGAAAATGTGGTAACTGCGAAGCTGATCAGCGACTTTGTTTTCGCTACTCCGATAGTAAAATTCCTCTACGTTCTAAATCCAAAATTTCCAGCATCCAGCCATCTTTTGTGACTGTACAGCCCGGTTTGTGTCGGAACTGGTCGGAACACAAATTGTTGGTTTTCTCGCACACATGGTTAAATGTACAAAGATATCACTTTTTGTTTAAGGTGGAATCTTAATGATGGGAAGTGAAGACTTGACACTGTATATACAAGAAGAGAGTAAACGGTAATTCCTAGGTCAAATTTGCACTCACGGATAGTTTAGGATGAACGTTTTGAATTGTTTCGGGCGGGGCTAAAATAATTTGACGAATTTATGCATCACAATTTCTCACTTGTGATAGCGGTTATATACGGGTATAAAGAGGGATATGGACAACCCTTGATAGGTAATTTTATTTGTATTTTCATGGTGTGGATAGTTACGGATATAAACGGATATGATACATATGTTGCCCGTCACTTGCGAATGGAGACGTCCGCTATGGCATCAGAAACTACGCCTTTTTGTCAAAGTACACTGATTAAAGTACCACATACGGATGCCTGCGGATAATTCTTTTGTACCGATCTGTCTCGTATCGTATCCGCAATCATTGGCATTCACATCGGTGCGTATCTTGTCCATAGGGCCTTCAGTAACGTGTTTTATGTATCAATATAGATTTTTTTTCATCAGTGCCTGAATCTTGACTTTTTCAGTGTGCGCGGATCTGATGATTTGACGCGCACAGCTATGGATAATTGTGGATACGATACGCACAGATACGAGTGGTTACAAATAGGATACGATTCATTACGCATTGGACGGATAGATGCGAAAGACATATCCGCAGGCTTCCGTATATACTGATGTACACGGCACATGATTAAATGTGACTGTTCGTTGACCAAAAGTAGTGTAGTGGTTGCTGACGTCATAGTGATCGGCAACATCCGTATCTTAACCGTATATAGTTTAACTGTTCCTATCATGCAAATTCAAATAAAACTAACTATCAAGAGTTTGTCCATATCCAGCCTTAAGACCCGTATCAAACCGCATTCATAGGTAATTTTTTATGCATAAATTTGTCATATTATTTTATCCCCGTCCCCAAAAATATTTAAAAAAAATATCGCATGATACTATGCATAAGTGCTAGTGTGACTTAGTCGTAACTTTTAATCTTTATCAACACTTACTATTCTTGTTGTTTTATAAAGTTTTTAATGGACTGACTGCAAGTTGCATATATGCGACTTGACCGACTGGCGTTTATTTTCGTGCTTGTGATTACATTTGCAATGTATTAGCGTAAAAAATATGCCATCCTTTAGCCATTTCGCCTTATGTAGAGACTACTTTAAAATTCAGCTGTGCTTCTAAATAAAAACATGAAGATGGTTATGATTAAAATGATCTAAAATCCTATTCTAAAAACTGGGATTTACGAGTGTAAATGCTAATACTCCTAAGTCTTATACTAATACTCCTAAGGCTTGAGATTGTAAAGATTCAAAATATGTTTATCAACCCGCTGGACATATTGTTACTGGAAATTTAAAAATAATTTCGGATTCTAGAATTCGCAAAATTGTTTCTAAAGGTCCGAAATATAGATTCCCTTCCTACATTAATTTCGACAAATGTAGAGAGGAGATTTCATCTGCATTAAATGATTTCGGTAATCGATGGTGTAAACGAGAGGGTGTTGAGGATAATGCTCTTAAGGTAAAGAACCATAAAATTGCTGATCCATAGAATTTTTTTATTTTTTGATATTTTAGAGAAAATATTTATATCTATCGATTCGTGTAATAAAAAAACATGGTTACCAGGTTAGTTTTCCTGCAAATCGCTCCCCTAAAATGGCTAAAATTGCCTTTATTTGTACGTGACGTAATGGGAAAGTAATAAAAACGCGTCGCTTTTTGCACTTGAGCGCCGTTTACAAGAGAACTAATCCATAGAATTATTTTAAAAACTAAATATGGTCTCGTTTTTGTATTGTGAGTCAAAAAGTTAAATAAAAGTCCTTGACTACCAGGTTGGTTTCGGCGGTATTTGTCAACGAATGAAGACAGGTAAGCTAAAAATCTTAATTTTCCGTAAGTGACGTTGACGTCATAAAAATGGCGCCTTTTGACTTTTCGGACGTCTTTCATAAACGTTCGGCATTTGGTTTATTAGAATGTGCTTTAGGCGGCGAATTTAAGATCATTAACGCGTGCTTGTATCTGTCTGAGTAATTTTCAACTCGAATGATCTTTCAGTCATATCACGACCGTGAATGGTTCAAATTCGGCCCAAGTTCAACAGTATGTATACATAGAGGTACTGTTCAAAATATTTGACCCCAAATTTCAGTCAACATGTTTGTTTGTTAGTTTGTTTGGATTGATGCTTAACGTCCCAGTCAACAGCTATGGTCATGCCGGGACGTTGCCTCTATTTTATTGGACTTTTACCCCAAATTAGGATGTCAAAATGACGGCTTAACATATAACCACCCAACTAAGCCAGTAATGCGTATATGTATGGATGGTTTGTCTTGAAACCACTTTTCCTGGGCAGGCTCAATCCTGAGCGGTTAACCAGTAATCAGATGGCATTCAATTAAACTTATCACAATTATTGTTCAACAAAACTATCATTTCATCAAACGCGCAATGCATGCGATGTAAGGTCTGTCTTTTAGTATAATTCATTGCTTGTAAAGGATATAAAGAGTCTGTTTTAGTTTTATTTCCCGTACGTTAAAAAACAAAAAAAAAACAAAAAAAAAAAAAAAAAAAAAAAAAAAAAAAAAAAAAAAAAAAAAAAAAAAACAGGATAATCCCGAGAAAAACATCTGACACACCCGCAAGAAGACTTTGGCTAGTCTCACATGCGTCTGATGTGATGCTCGAACCAACACCAGACACAGCGGTGAAAAGGTCGAATGGTTAAGCGCGTTAATGGAATCACCACTCGACCATCGACCATGGGTCGCTGGATAAAGTTTTGTCAGCTGATTATGTTTCATATAATACATTTGGTCGGTCTTTCCTACATGCTTTTCGTTTAAATTATAGAGTGTCTCTTAAACTTATGTGCGAGCCGCTGCTTCAGAAAACCAACAATCTGCATATGCGAAACCAAAGGCGCAGATTAGCAATGCAGTAACTGCATACCTGATCAGCACCATTGTTTTCGTTTTTGTTTTCGTACGGCCGCGGTGGTGTAATGTATAGCGTGTTCGCTTAGCAATCAAGGGGTTGCGGGTTCGAAACCCGGCTCAGTACATATGTCCGTCATAAAATTCTAAAATTCAAAGCGTCTATCCTGCTTCTGTGGCTGTACAGTCTGGTTTGTGTCAGACCTGGTCGGAAACCCCGATTGTTGGTTTTCTCATGCATAGGCTCACTCAAAAGCTCAAGTTCCTTCCACGAGGCTTGAAAGCTCGATCGGATAAGCCACCAAAACACCACGAATATATAAACAAAATTTTAATAAAAAAAAAGAATATCAGGCGAATAACAGATTGAATAAATAAATGATAATAATGAGGCTTTGGCGGGTTCGATCCTCGAGTCCCGCACATCACCTTCCACACGATAAAGCCGAAATGAATGAGTGTACAAAATAACGTACACCAGCTTTCCGGAAATTCTATAAATTCATTTTTGTCAGTTCTTTCGGCAGACTTTCTAAGCCAGGGCGTTGATGCTCGTTACGGAGAGTCACGGAATAAACTGCATCCAGAAAGTTGTTCCCCTTTACACATCAGGAAAACATGCCCGTGAAATATTTACCCCCTTATACCCTACTTTTATATAATAAAACTGGGGTATGCAGGGGTATACATATTTTTCTTATTTTTGCTCCAAACCATAGATTGTGGGTACTCGTTAGAACCGCCTCGGCGAGGCGGTTCTAACGTATGCCCACAATCTATGTTTGAGCAAAAATAAGAAAAGTATCAAAAATTTCCTACTGAAAATTTTCAATTTTTACAGCTTCAGAAAATTCTTTTTATTGCATGGGCAAGTTTTCGTAATGAATAAACAAAGAAAATAATATGAAAATTAGGTTTATTGCGTGTTAAATATTTCATAACTATAAGTCTGAGAAATCTGGAGCGTGGGTGGGGTGGTAATATAGCGCCGGGAAATATATACGGAAATATACGAGCAGCAACGATCTTAATGTCACCAGGTTTATACTATAAACCGAAAGCACACGCTCGAAATCTAAAATAAAGAGATATGCATAAAACTGGAAAAGGGATTTGATTATCGCCGTTAGCATTTTCTGGACCTTCTTTTCTCTCCATTATAATATGCATCTGTTTTAACAATAAAAGCGACCCGTTTCTTTGCTTCTGTCGATATTTACTGTGTGTTCAGAACGCACACCTACAGCCGACGCCATCTTGAAAACGACGTCATTGGCGCGACGTTATGGCATTTCGTCCTTCGCGACGCACGGACCTTTAAGCGCCACGGTTTTTATGGTTCTTTACCTTAAAGAATGGAAAAGAAGTATCTTCACTATCGTGGATAAACGTATTAAGTTTTATTTACAAAATACTAATCTTTTACCTCCTAAACCCAAATCGTCATTTAGGCATTTGAAGCAGGGTATCCAAGAATTTCATAGAAAGTATGTCTTGGTTCCGGCAGATAAAGCCGCAAACAATGTTGTTGTCGTTTGTAGGCTTCACTACGTTAACACCTTAAAACAGGAGCTTGATGGTACCAGGGCTTATCTGGAGACAGATACTGATGAGGTGTCTGTAGTTAATGCCCACTTAAACGATTTACCTAATATTAAGTTTTCTGTTTGTGTCAATGAAGGCCAAGACAATGATCCTACGATGTATTGGTTACCTAAGCTTCACAAAAGACCATACAAAGCTAGATTTATTGCAAATTCTAGCTCTTGTACTACCACTGAACTTTCTAAATTATTAACTTCCTGTCTTACTGCTATCAAATCTCATGTTATAAGATACTGTGAGACAGTGTATGAAACTTCAAATAAAAATTGGTTTTGGTCAATTAAAAATTCTGGTGAGGTGCTCAGTAAATTGAAGTGTAGAGGGTTCCGTGCGACAAGCTTGTCCACATATGATTTTTCTACTCTGTATACAACATTACCACATCATCTAATTAAAGAAAAACTTCTGGATTTGATAGAGTGGACCTTCAAAAGGGCATTAAAAAACTATGGTTCACTTTATATGGCATGTAATGACAGAAAGGCTTTTTTCACTTCCTCTGACCAAAGTCGGTATACACTTTGGTCATGTCAGAATGTATGCGACGCCTTATCCTATCTCCTTGATAATATTTATATTAGATTTGGGACCAAGTTATACAGACAAATTGTTGGAATTCCGATGGGTACAAATTGCGCACCTCTCGTAGCTGATTTATTTTTATACTGCTACGAAAGAGATTTCATGGATTCTTTTAACCATGATAACCAAGCTGATGTTATCGAGGCTTTTAATTCCACATCTAGGTACCTCGATGACCTTTTGAACATTGACAACCCTTATTTTGAAGGTATGGTCAATCAAATTTATCCACCTGAACTTCAGTTGAACAAAGCCAATATCTCATATACTGAAGCCTCCTTTTTAGATCTACATCTTTCTGTTGCAAATGGATTTGTTTCTTCTAAAATTTATGATATGCGCGATGACTTTGATTTTGATATGGTAAATTTTCCTTTTTTGGATGGTGACGTTCCTCGTCGTGCTTCTTATGGTGTATACATTTCGCAACTTATTAGGTTTGCTAGAGTCTGCAGTCATGTTACAGACTTCAACGCTCGAAATAAATGTTTAACGGCAAAACTTCTCCAACAGGGCTATCGGTATCATAAACTTCGAAAAACATTTTCTAAATTTTATCGTAGACACTATGAATTGATTTCCAAATATAATGTTGGGTTAACTATGCTGCCTTCTTTAATTGCACGCCGGTGGGTCGGGCGTCAGACTCTATGATGGCCCCGACATAAAGCTATTCATTTTAGTTGGTTGGGGCCGCAGCTTCTTGTCTGTTGCTTGGCCCACCGGGGTCCAACTGGTGTTTTTCTTTTGCTCCGGAGTTAGTAGGTTATTCGGCGCCCAGGGATCTCCATCGTCGGGCAGCTTACTCAGTTTGTGAGTCCTGGTTTTTGATTCATCAGGATGTTTATAATGATTTGTTTGTTTGTTCTTGATGATTCATTGACTAGTTAGAGATTCACCACGAGGACCGAATAACTAACTAAATGTTATGAACCACTGCAGAAGCTGAGGGTGAGGTTATGGCCATGTAAAACCGGTTTAAGCCCGCCAGTAACTTTGTGTTACTGATCGTTCCAAGTCGATACTTCTGTGGTGGTTCTTTTTGTTTTATGTCTTGGTGTATAAATTTTTTTTTGTGTGCTGTTGGCGCCTTATGTATGTTTTCATATTTTTAGTTAAGTTAAGGTAACTGAGTGGCCACCTATTGGGAAAATAGCTGCTCATTCGGCTTATGATATGTTTCATGGTATGAGTACCTGATTGTTAGTTTGGTTTTTTCCCCCACCTCGGTTTTTGGAGTGGGAATCTTTTTCTGATTGCGCCTTTTCCTCATCTTTGCCTACTTGTACCTTTTTAATAAACACGAGCTAATGTGACGCATTTCTAGCTTCGTGGATATTGAACTCAGCCTATATTGTTCAACGCCCTAAATTTCGATTTCATTTTTAAAGTATTGCCGATACAGTACCTATCATGCGAAGAAAGTGTCTGCGACATTGTCTTCGTTTTTGACTCATTCATTATTTTCACGTACTCGTGAATATTTTACGTTTTACAAAACGACATCTGTGGTATACAAAATAAGTGATTTCAAATGCAAAATAACAATCTTATGTTCTAATCTTTTAGCTTGTGTTTTGTATGTTGTGTGTCGAAATGCTTTAACCATTGGTACCATGTCAATTATAACTTTATACATTACAGGCAAGATGCAACACCAGATAAGAGTGAGACTTAAAACGACGGCAAACCTTGAAGAACAAGATTAAGCCAGTTTTGGTGATGACTGGTGACAATTCAGGGATAATTTCTCTCAATTTGTCTCATAGAAACCTATGTTGTGGTTCACACAAACCTATGTCATGAGTGCTGATAAGAAGCTCCCCAATCATAGGCTTTTGTAACAAAGTTACAAAAACATGTTTCAATTTTCATTTATATATACCTTTATTTCACTCAATCCATACAGCATATGAAATAAGAGTACAAAGCAATTACAACATATGAAAGCATGCAAGAGGGAAGAAAAATCATACATTGAAAGTCAAATGGTAAACTGAATCCAAATCAGATCGCTGATATCGTATATGTTCGAGGAGGACTGACTCCCCTTTTTGTGTCTAATTTAAGGGGCGGCAGGGAACTTATTCTTTGCGCTTCAAGTGGTAAGAACGGGGACTAATAGTTCAGCGATATGGCTTTGGTTACAGTTTATCAGAACGAATACCATCACTATATAACATACACATACTGTACATAGATACATATGAGACATTCATAGCAAATATTATTGTGTATATATACACTGCAGAAAAGGTACAATTTGTGGATTGTAATATTATTTTGATAAGTTTACACATGTTTTTAAGTTCTTCAATATTCGTGTATTAATGAGTTCATTATATTTTATTGTGTTTGGTCTAGTATAGTAGTAACGTTTGATGTATTTATGCCGCTCTTCCGAGAGCGCCTGACAACAAGGCAACAAGTAAAATTCATCACCAACATCTTGGAAGCAGAGATGACATTTTCATAAAGAGATATCTAACTTCATCCACTTCCCAGTTTAGTTTCAAAAGGTAACCTATGTTTACGCGTTCTAAATAGGCAGAGGTTTTTCTTCATCAAGTACTCCGTTGTTATGGTCTTATGGTGTTGAATGAGCTTCCCGCTATGAAACTTGGTGCGACACCGGGTGAAGACCGAACAACGAAAGACATTTAAGTGACACGGGAGTTCTTACACGTAAATAGGCACATAGTGATGTTACGTAATATTGAAGTAACACACAATCAAAGTGACAAGTAAGAATCGAAGGTTCAGGAATTGATATTAAAATTATATTTAAAATCCAAATCTAGACAACAAGATATGAAGACCAGATAGCGTGTAAAGCAACTGTACAGCTGATCAGCGCCTTTGTTTCCGCTACTCGGACAGTGCAATCCCTCTGTTTAATCCGAAATTTCAAACTTCTAGCCCACTTCCGTGACTGCATAGACCGGTTTGTGTCAGACCTGGTCGGAAACCCCGAAGACCGGTTTTCTTGCGTTGCGCCTCATATAGCAATGGCAAGCAAAACTTACAGCAAAGTTTGAATCAACGTGATAGTCATCTTTTTACGGGAAGCATTTAACATTAAAACAGTTTATAGCCGGAAAACGAGCAGTAATTGTCCCCTTGAATCTTGCCACTATGCCATGTTCCAGCTCGGATCCAAACCTGGTCCCCTTTCTGCAGGGTTAGTATGGCGAGATTGGCCGCAACAGCTCGATCATCGTGGTTCATAGCATCTGACATCGCCTTTCCGTAGATCACACCATTTGAGAAGAGCTCCGTATTCATGTATGAATGTTCCTCATTCGTTATTGCCCAATGGAAAACATATGTTCCCTTCTGAGGGGCCTCAAATATGCCGCTGGTGGAATCGTAAGCTCCGCCCACATTGCTGACCACGTTATCAAATTTGACGATATGGTGGTCGCCAACCCGATCAAGATTCATGGACAGGAGAGCATAGAAGGCAACGCCAGAAGTTCGCTTACCTGAAAATACCATCAGGAAAACATGTCCGTGTAATGTATACCCACTTATACCCCACTTTTATATAGCAAAACTGGGGTTTGCAGGGGTATACCTATTTTTCGTATTTTGCTCCAAAACATAGATTGTGGGTACTCGTTAGAACCGCCTTTATTTTATAAAATATATTATTTTATAAAATACACGGGCATTTTCCAATTCACAAGGCAGGCGGTGAAAATGCAAAAACCAAAAATTTTTGAAAACACAAATAATTTTGGTACCACATTGTTCCTTACGTTCTAACTAAGAAAATGAATAAAAATGGAAGTAAACAAGTAAATGGAAAAGTCAGAAGTAATCCAAAATCTACAGTGACGATATAGGCTGATATCAGTCACTAGTGACTTTTGATATCAGTGAGATTTGATATCAGTGAAATTCCATATCAATGAAAATACCAATTTTATCAATACAAGTTTTTGATATACATTGGTTTTCACTGTAAAGTATAAAATAAAGTCTCTTTCTGTCGACTACCCTGTTGAAAATTGTAAAATTACACTAATTCTCTTTGGTTCTAGGTTGTCAAATCTAAGGAGTCACTGACGAGATTTTAGTACCCCAAACCGCGGCATGGCCCATCACCTTTCTTCATTAAAATGATCACTGCTCTTAAGTGATCTCAGTTTTAATTTTTCTTCGCTATTACTGCAGCTGGTGTTGTGCCGTGGGGCGACCCTAAAAGGTCTCCCCATACATCATCCATGTTTCAAATTGTAGTTTCATTTATTCCTTTGAGATCAGCAAAGATATTCTGAGACATCAGAATGCTTAGCTGTATAGATTCATTTTCTAACCGATGTTTTATTTATATTGTGGCGATTACCCTATAGAAGGTTGCAAAATTACAGTATTTCTCTTTGGCTCCATTTTGCCAAATCTAAAGGGTCACTGACGAGGCTAAAGTAGCCGAAAAATCGCGGCATGACCCATCCCTTTTCCTCATTTATATGTTCACTTATTCAATTTTCATCACTAAGGCTTTTCAATGGAGGCAAAAAGAAAAAAATAGAGTTTCCAGAAAGTTTTGTATCCTGTGACCTTAAAGTAGCTACAGCCAGATAAGTTATTGTGTTAATAAAATTATGTGAGTATTTAAGGTAAGGGTTATTTGTTACCTTTACCAACATGTCCTTCGCCAAAGGTCATTTATCAAAGACAAAATCTCAGGTGAGCGTTCCATGGATCATTGGTTCTCTGTTTAAAGGCCTTGGGAATTTAAGGCCTGATTTCGGCCTCAGGTTTTGGTAGAAAATTGAATTCCGGAATGGTGATGAGAAAAGTATTGCAAATAGCAGGTATATGTCCTTTGAAAATCTAGTACAAATATTACATTCAAATAATAAACGTTGCCATGGCAACGCCCAGAAAACATACAAATAACACGTCTTGCACTTTTTATGTCTATTTTTCACTATTTAATGACATTTTAAAATACCGGCCCACGCGACAAACAATTTCTTAATATGAAATAATTATGAAGTATCATCCAGACATAGTGTGTATGCAAGGTATCATTTTGTATGTCGCGTGGGCCGGTAGTTACATTAAAATGTGTTCAGAAATGGCCAAAAAAATGAGCGAAAAATTGCAAAATGTGCTCTACCTATGGTTCTTCTGCACGTAACCATGGCAACACTTATAAGATGAAGGATTTGGTTTAGATTTTAAAAAAGAGAGATGTGGCTGCTTTTATGAATACTTTTCTCATCTAAATTCCAAAAATTATTTTTTTTTACCAAAATATGAAGCCAAAAATAGGCCTTAAACTCCCTAGGCCTTTATGTTACATGTATTTGTGTTTGAAAACGCCTGTTTCTGAATTATGTTAAGATTTTTGGTGGTAACATTTACACTTATGTTGATGTATTCAATAATATAAACAGAAAATAAAATAAAAAACAACCTTGCTGACTGGTTAGCATTTTTGACTAGTATATACATGTATAATCCTGACATGAGATTCGCCAGTCAGTAAATATAAGAACCTCGTTTATACCAAAGGAGAAAGAGATAAAGCAAGATTTCAATTTAAAAAAGTTTCTACTGTCTATAAACCATCTTTCAGAAACCACATTTTTTAAAATCTCACTTTTCTGAAACACCACAAGAAAAATATGACCATATCATCTTTTTGCAACCCAAAAGTCGTAAAAAGTGCCGCAAAAAATCAGTTCAAAAATAAAATAATTATGCCCGAAAATTATTTTGAATAGGCATTTTGCATGTTCCGACTGTCAAACACTCGCAGGATGAGCTATATATATATCAAACCATAGTTCTCTTCATGTTCCTGCACTTGACTGGGTCACATACCTTCATCTACTCCATTTGTTGTTTGCATCTACCACTTTTTAGGTCTCAGGCTGCAACAGCTTTCAAAAAATCCATAGTTTCACTTTTTCCATGTAAAAGCCTATGTTTCCAAAATTGACATTGCCGTAAAATAGGTCAAGGTCATCCTATGGTCATAATTTGATCAAACTATGATGGGCTGAAGTCCCAAGTGCTACATACCAAGTTTCATGAAAATCGGCCTGCCGGTTCTGGAGAAGAAGATTTTTGAGTTTTTTTTACCATATATGAGCGTGGCGGCCATGTGACCTGGATTTTGCGATCAAACTTTCGTCTCCCCTACCCATGGATGCTCCACATAAAATTTCACTATGATTGGCCAAGCAGTTTCAGAGAAGAAGATCTTTGAAAAGTGTGTATGGACGACAGACTGGCCAAGGCCAAGAGATGACATTGAAATAAATTAATCACATACCTTCATATACTCCATTTGTTGTTTGCATCTACCACTTTTAAGGTCTCAGGCTGCAACAGCTTTCAAAAAATCCATAGTTTCCCTTTTTCCATGTAAAAGCCGATGTTTCCAAAATTGACATTGCCGTAAAATAGGTCAAGGTCATCCTATGGTCATCATTTGATCAAACTATGATGGGCTGAAGTCCCAAGTGCTACATACCAAGTTTCATGAAAATCGGCATGCCGGTTCTGGAGAAGATTTTTGAGTGTTTTTACCACATATGAGCGTGGCGGCCACCTTGGTCATGTGACCTGGATTTTGCGATCAAACTTTCGTCTCCCCTACCCATGGATGCTCCACATAAAATTTCACTATGATTGGCCAAGCAGTTTCAGAGAGGAAGATCTTTGAAAAGTGTGTATGGACAACAGACTGGCCAAGGTCAAGAGATGACCTTGACCTAAATTAATCATATACCTTCATCTACTCCATTAGTTGTTTTCATCTACCACTTTTCAGGCCTCAGGCTGCAATCGTTTTCAAAAAATCCATAGTTTTCACTTTTTCCCATGTAGAAGCCTATGTTTCCAAATTTGACCTTGCCGTAAAATAGGTCAAGGTCATCCAAGGGTCATCGTTTTATCAAACTATGATGGGCTGAAGTCCCCAATGCTACATACCAAGTTTCGTAGAAATCGGCCCACCGGTTCTGGAGAAGAAGATTTTTGAGTGGTTTTTACCATATATGGGCGTGGCGGCCATTTTGGTCATGTGACCAAGATATCGCGTACAATATTTCAATGCCACTACCCAAGGAGGCTCCACATAAAATTTCAACTTGATTGACAAAGCGGTTTCAGAGAAGAAGATCTTTGAAAGTGGACGACGGACGACGGACGGACGGACGGACGCCGGATCATAGCCATTCTATAAGCTCACCTTGTGAGCCTTCGGCTCAGGTGAGCTAAAAATGGATCATACATCTCTCGTTCTCTTTGAAAAATCATATTTAAGAGCAATTCTCTGTAACCACTTAAAAAGTTGTGACACGCATAGTCACCGATTTTGCTGAAACTTTCCTATCTTGATCATTTGAACACAAAACTAATTAATCAACACTCATTTGGTCCAATTCCATACCCGTTGCCATGGAAACGGCAAATGAATATTTTGGCAAAAAGTGTGTCAAAAAATCACCTAAAATTGGGTATTTTCCAGCTGAAACTTTTAATTTATACAAATTCAGATCCAACTTATGGCCCACATATATGAATATATAACTTATTCTGGTTAGAAATACAAAAACAAAAATTGATTTGGAAAACCTCTGATTTTATCATGGCTCTGCAAAGTGGGTGGGGTTTCGAGGATTTGAAAAATGTGTTTTTAAGCATTTTCAGGGACAATTCTCATAGTGAGTGCGGTCGGTTGCAGGTATACGCGCATATTCACGGTATACAGCAATGTTTTGTTAACCAATTTCTGAAAAGACATGTTTGGGAAGTTAGGACTGAATATGCGTAACCATAGCAACAATGAGGGTACTGTCGCATAACGCAAATTTATGAGTGTCTGTCCTTTTGGTCTCATAGAATTCTACTGTGAGGACATAATTGATTGTGAATTATGTGATATGTTGCAATTGAAACTAGTCTTCAAAAATATGGCATTTAATCTTCAGTGACCTTCTAAACGTCAAGGTCAAGGTCACAGAATAGAGAAAAATGGCACAAAATTGTTTTTTTTTGTCCATGTTTAAGTTGATTTTGCCATAATTTAGGCTCAAACTTCTTTCTTTATTAAACATGTATGCATATCACCACAAAGTCTTTCACGCTGAGATATTTTTGTCCACCAGGTGACTTCAAGGTCAAGGTCAAGGTCACCAAAAGTTTAATTTTTTAGGGGGTAAAATGGAGTTTTTGTTGAAAAAGTAAACAAATTAAAGTATTAATTTTTATCGTATTATGCTTTTTCATTTATATATGTGTTACAAAGTCTGATATCATTCAGACGATCCACCTGCTGACCTTAAATAACCTTTTAAGGGTCAAGGTCAAGGTCAAAAATGCAAGAAAATGGCTTAAATTGGCATTTTCTAACCAATATTTTATTTTTCCCAGCGTTTGGTGCAAAATTGCTTCAATATTTGTTTTAAAAGCTTGAGATATGTTGTATATGAAACAACGGTTAAGAAAATATGGCATTGAATCTGCAGTGACCTTCGGAAAGTCAAGGTCAAGGTCACATGTTAGAGAAAAATTGCACAAAATTGGCTTTTTTGCTCATGTTCAAGTTGATTTTGCCACAATTTAGGCTCAAATTTCCTTTCTTTATTGAATATTTATGCATATCACCACAAATTCTTTCAGCTGAGATATTTTTTGTCGACCAAGTGACTTCAAGGTCAAGGTCAAGGTCACCAATCGTTTAATTTTTTAGGGGGTAAAATGGAGTTTTTGTTGAAGAAGTAAACTAATTAAAGTATTAATTTTTATCGTATTATGCTTTTCATTTATATATGTGTTGCAAAGTCCAATATCATTCAGACGACCCAACTGCTGACCTTAAATAACCTTTTAAGGGTCAAGGTCAAGGTCAAAAATGCAAGAAAATGACTTAAATTGGCGTTTTCTTACCAGTGTTTTGATATTTTTCCCAATGTTTGGTAGATAATTGCTTCAATATTTGTTTTAAAAGCTTGAGATATGTTGTATATGAAACAACGGTTTAGAAAATATGGCATTGAATCTGCAGTGACCTTCAGAAAGTCAAGGTCAAGGTCAAATGTTAGAGAAAAATGACACAAAATTGGCTTTTTGCTCAAGTTTAAGTTGTTCTTGCCATAATTTAGGCTCAAATTTCTTTTTTATTGAATATTTATGCATATCACCACAAAGTCTTTCATTCTGAGATATTTTTGTCCACCATGTGACTTCATGGTCAAGCTCAAGGTCACCAAAAGTTTAATTTTTAGGGGGTAATATGGAGTTTTCATTGAAGAAGTAAACAAATTAAAGTATTAATTTTTATTGAATTATGCTTTTTCATTTATATATGTGTCGCAAAGTCCAATATCATTCAGAAGATCTACCTACTGACCTTAAATAACCTTTTAAGGATCAAGGTCAATGTCAAAAATGCAAATAAATGGGTTAAAATGGCATTTTCTTACCAGTATTTTGTTATTTTTCCCAGAGTTTGGTGCAAAATTGCTTAAATATTTGTTTTTAAAGCTTGAGATATGTTGTATATGAAACAACGGTCAAGAAAATATGGCATTGAATCTGCAGTGACCTTCGGAAAGTCAAGGTCAAGGTCACATGTTAGAGAAAAATGACACAAAATTGGCTTTTTTGCTCATGTTTAAGTTGATTTTGCCCTAATTTAGGCTCAGATTTCTTTCTTTATTGAATATTTATGCACCACAAAGTCTTTCATTCTGAGATATTTTTGTCCACCAGGTGACTTCAAGGTCAGGCTCAAGGTCACGAAAAGTTTAATTTTTTAGGGGGTAAAATGGAGTTTTTGTTGAAGAGTAAACAAATTAAAGTATTAATTTTTATCGTATTATGCTTTTTCATTTATATATATGTTGCAAAGTCCGATATCATTCAGACGATCCACCTGCTGACCTTAAATAACCTTTTAAGGGTCAAAGTCAAGGTCAAAAATGCAAGAAAATGGCTTAAATTGGCATTTTCATACAAGCATTTTGTTATTTTTCCCAGAGTTTGGTGCAAAATTGCTTTGATATTTGTTTTAAAAGCTTGAGATATGTTGTATATGAAACAACGGTTAAGAAAATATGGCATTAAATCTGCAGTGACCTTCTAAAGGTCAAGGTCAAGGTCACATGTTAGAGAAAAATGACAAAAAAAATGGCTTTTTTGCTTATGTTTATGTTGATTTTGCCGTAATTTAGGCTCAAATTTCTTTCTTAAAAGATTATTGTATATTTATGCATATCACCACAGAGTCTTTCAGCTGAGATGTCATTTCATTTCTCGATTCTTTGACCTTGACCTTGACTTTCTGAAGGTCATTGCAGATTCAGTGCCATATTTTCTCAAAGCTGTTTCATATACATTATATGTCAAGCTTTAAAAACAAACGTTGAAACAGTTTCGCACCAAAATTGGGGGAAAATAACAAAATGCTGGTAAGAAAATGCCGATTTCAGCCATTTTCTTACATCTTTGACCTTGCCCTTTACCCTTAAAAGTTATTGAAGGTCAACAGGTGTATTGTCTGAATGATATCGAACTTTGCAACACATATATAAATGAAAAAGCATAATATGATTGAAATTAATAATTTAATTTGTTTACAATTTAAACAAAAACTCCGTTATAACCCCTAAAATTCAAAGTTTTGGTGACCTTGACCTTGACATTGAAGTCACCTGGTGTACAAAATTATCACAGATTGAAAGACTTTGTGTAATTGTGTATAATCATTCATAATAACAAGAATGTCAAGGTTCAATTATTGCAAAATAAACTTGAATACTGACAAAAAATGACATTTTCATTTCATTTTCTCGATTCTGAGACCTTGACCTTGACTTTCAGAAGGTCACTGCAGATTCAATGCCATATTTTAACCGTTGTTTCATATAAAACATATCTCAAGCGTTTAAAACAAACATTAAAGCAATTTTACACCAAACTCTGGGAAAAATAACAAAATACTGGTAAGAAAATGCCATTTTATCCCATTTTCTTGCATTTTTGACTTTGACCTTGACCCTTAAAATCTTATTTAAGGTCAGCAGGTGGATCCTCTTGAATAATATCGGACTTAGCAACACATATATAAATGAAAAAGCATAATACGATAAAAATTAATACTTTAATTTGCTTACTTCTTCAACAAAAACTCCATTTTACCCCCTAAAAATTAAACTTTTTGTGACCTTGAGCTTGACCTTGAAGTCGCCTGGTGGACAAAAATATCTCAGAATGAAAGACTTTGTGGTGATATGCATATATATTCAATAAAAAAGGAAATGTGAGCCTAAATTGTGGCAAAATCAACTTGAACTTGAGCAAAAAGCCAATTTTGTGTCATTTTCTTCTAACATGTAACCTTGACCTTGACTTTCTGAAGGTCACTGCAGGTTCAATGCCATATTTTCTTAACCGTTGTTTCATATACAACATATCTCGAGCTTTTAAAACAAATATTGAAGCAATTCTCTACCAAACATTGGGAAAAATATCAAAACACCGGTAAGAAAATGCCAATTTAAGCCATTTTTTTGCATTTTTGACCTTGACCTTGACCCTTTAAAGGTTATTTAAGGTCAGCAGTTGAATCGTCTGAATGTTATCGGACTTTGCAACACATATATAAATGAAAAAGCATAATACGATAAAAATGTATTCATTAATTTGTTTACTTCTTCAACAAAAACTCCATTTTATCCCCTAAAAATTAAACTTTTGGTGACCTTGACCTTGACCTTGAAGTCACCTGGTAGACAAAAATATCTCAGCTGAAAGACTTTGTGGCGATATGCATAAATATTCAATAAAGAAAGAAATTTGAGCCTAACTTGTGGCAAAATCAACATAAAAATGAGCAAAAAAGCCAATTTTGTGCCATTTTGCTCTAACATGTAACCTTGACCTTGACTTTCCGAAGGTCACTGCAGATTCAATGTCATATTTTCTTAACCGTTGTTTCATATACAACATATCTCAAGCTTTTAAAACAAATATTAAAACAATTTTGCACCAAACGCTGGGAAAAATAACAAAACACTGGTAAGAAAATGCCATTTTAACCCATTTTCTTGCATTTTTGACCTTGACCTTGACCCTTAAAAGGTTGTTTAAGGTCAGCAGGTGGATCATCTGAATGATATCAGATTTATTAACACATGTATAAATGAAAAAGCATAATACGATAAAAATAAATACTTTAATTTGTTTACTTCTTCAACAAAAACTCCATTTTACCCCCTAAAAAATTAAACATTTGGTGACCTTGACCTTGACCTTGAAGTCACCTGGTGGACAAAAATATCTCAGAGTGAAAGACTTTGTGGTGATTTGCATAAACACTCAATAAAGAAACAAATTTGAGCCTCAATTAAGGCAAAACCAACTTAAACATGGGCAAAAAGCCAATTTTGTGTATTTTTTCTCTATTCTGTGACC
This sequence comes from Rugalucina vietnamica, assembly GCA_964017185.1. Taxonomy (NCBI): domain Eukaryota; kingdom Metazoa; phylum Mollusca; class Bivalvia; order Lucinida; family Lucinidae; genus Rugalucina; species Rugalucina vietnamica. Next base: position 12,415,442 of record OZ024883.1, read on the forward strand.
TTGACCTTGACCTTTAGAAGGTCACTGAAGATTAAATGCCATATTTTCTGAAGACTAGGTACAATTGCAACATATCACATAATTTACAATCAATTATGTCCTCACAGTAGAATTCTATGATACCAAAACGACAGACACTCATAAATTTGCATTATGCGTCAGTACCCTCATTGTTGCTATAGTTACGCATATTCAGACCTAACTTCCCAAACATGTCTTTTCAGAAATTGGTTAACAAAACATTGTTGTTTATCATGAATATGCGCGTATACATGCAACCGACTGCACTCACTATGAGAATTGTCCCTGAAAATGCTTAAAAATCACATTTTTCAAATCTTCGAAAACCCACCCACTTTGCAGAGTCATGATAAAATCAGAGGTTTTCCAAATCAATTTTTGTTTTTGTATTTCTAACCAGAATGTGTTATGTATTCATATATGTGGACCATAAGTTGGATCTGAATTTGCATAAAGTAACAGTTTCAGCTGGAAAATACCCAATTTTAGGTGATTTTATGACACACTTTTTGCCAAAATATTCATTTGCCGTTTCCATGGCAACGGGTATGAAATTGGACCAAATGAGTGTTGATTAATTAGTTTTGTGTTCAAATGACCAAGATAGGAAAGTTTCAGCAAAATCGGTGACTATGCGTGCCACGGCCCTATGTAAAAATTTAAGTGGTTACAGAGAATTGCTCTTAAAACTTCAAATTTGTAATAATATAATTTCCGAGTGTCCTTAAGGTACATTTTCATCTCAGTTTCATGTCTCACTGAATTGTACATGCTTATTTTTGATAGGTCTCCCAGACATCTTGTTTTGTACATATGTATATAACTGTGTAGATATGTTTAACTCTTAAGAGGACCATGTGTGAGATTAGTCTCTGTACTAAATATGTCATCCTCTTTAAATAAAGACATTATTATTATTATTATTATTATTATTATTATTATTATTATTATTATTATTATTATTATTATGTGCAAGGGAGGTAACCCATGCACCTTGATGTTGAAAATCAGGCAAATCTGTGGGAAAAAAAAAGAATTATGCGCTCAGCTATGTATACAATATAATTTTGGTTTGGTTTGGTGCATTTTAAATGAAAAAATAACCAATTTAGATTTTTTCCGTTAGATTTTTACACTGGAAAAAGCCCTATTCAAATTTTTTTGGGCACAAAATGTTTATTTGTTAACCGATTTTCATAATTTTCGTGGCACTGTTTAAGACTTTTGGAATGCAAAATGGTCACATGGTAATATTTCAGGAAAGTGAAATATTGAAAAATGCAGTTTCTGGAAGATGGTGAATAGACACTGAGTAATTGACTGTCACAATATATTATTAAAACGTCTCAAATAGATAGCTTTAGATAATAGGACTACCAACCTGCCTCGAGTTCATCCATCCTAGCTGTCAAGGCAGCAACATTTGCCCGGAGTTCTTCATTTTCCTGAGCAATGTCCACCATAGTTTTCAGCATCTTGAAATCATAATCAAATCGAGACACGCAAAATGGCTCCTTCCCTTTGAGGTCCTCTATAACATGACCCTGGGCTCCGAGAAGATAAGCAAAGCCGAGAAGTATACGCAGCACTTGAGCCATTCTGTTGATGTTGATGCAAACCGAAATTTTCTTATCTCCGCTTTTCTTTACTCGGACTACTTTACTCCCGCTTTGGCAGATCTTTATAGTGCCGTTTCACGCAGTGAGCCGTTAATGTACTTTTAAGGGTTAGTCCATTCCTTATTTAAGGTAAATCATCTTACTGGTCATTACTTGGTAACGTATCATAATAACCCTTTTCCATTACAAGTCTCTATGGCCGTGATTGTTAGGGTCCTGAATAGAAACCCAGCGTTGCCACTTTTCTAATTATTTTTATTTACAAATTATATTTATATTTTATAAATTATACAACTCATACAAGGCCCGATAGTTTCATTGCCAGGCGAAACCTTCACTTTACAATTGGAAACATCAGACACCAGACCAGCGAAGGCATGCAGTCTATAGCAGCAGCCGAGTGGGAAAACTGCATGCGTCACGTCCTTGGTACTGAACGGCAATACTGGCAATCGACATTAATATTGCCGCCGACGAAGCACAGGAGCTAGTTGTCCTTTGCTTAGGAAAGACCGACTCCGAGGCCGAATCCAGCGATTCAGACACTGCAAAATGCGACTTAGTTTCGCTGATTTGTATCTGCCTAAATAAACTGAATAAAATATTGTAAAATGATTAAATGAATAAAATATGAAAAATAAAATAGATCAAACAATGACAACATAATCCAAAATAACATATACTGAGAGGAACTAGAAACTTAAAAGTTTCAAACTTCCCATAGTTTGGTGGTTGGCCGGCTCCGTAAAATCGATTGTTGAACTCTGGTAATTTCTTTCCTGCAATAAAAAGACTAAGTTAGTCACAGCAGAATCGCCTTCAGACGGTCAGTAAAGGAATTAGTGGAGGGTTCAAATCGATTCTTACGGGGTTCCAACCCAAAGTATAATGATTAAAAAACTTAAGTTTCTAGTTCCTCTCAGTGATTCCAACCCGGGACCTTCGTCTTGGCAATCCAGTATCACATCCACTGCGCCATGGCTGCATATATTTGGGGACAAATTAATACAATGTCATGTTTTAGCGATAATCTGCTACAAAGGTAGGTAATTAGTTTCGTAAAAACCGAACTTTTGATGCGCTTTACCGAATACAGTGGGCTGGTCGGGGGTCATGGCTCAGGAGTCAAAACCGCACTATAGTTTAGGCGTTTCCAAAATACACTACTGAGAATCACGTCACCGGGTATTGTATACATACAAACAGACACACATTGCAATTGAGACAGAAGTTGAGGTTAGATTTTCGAGTTTCCTCCTATAGCATTTACTCTACTGACTGATAGATAAGTGCAGTCAATGCAGAAATTGAACATTTATTGAAAGAAAGTAACATAAGAAATCCCGGTTATTTTGTTTTCGCAAACACTTCGATGAAGTACTATATGTTCATTTTTCTTAAGTGTTTGCCAAGACGAAATAACCTGGATTCCTTATGTTACTTTCATTCAATAAATGTTCAGTTTCTGCATAGACTGCACCTATCTATCAGTCAATAGAGTAAAAACGCTATGGGAGTAAACTCGAATTTCTCATCTCAACTTCGGCCAGAATTGCATTGTGCGTCACCCATTCCGTACCACGCGTTTCTTAGCTGTGAAAATATAAATATCAATAAATAATGAAAAATATGAATAACTTTATCGGGTTACAGAGGTATGAATGAGGGCTGATGAATAAAAGCGAATCATTTTTGTACATTTTCTTTAGATCTTAGTAGAGTTCAAGACTGGGAATAAGATAGAATATCAAAGAAAGAAAGAAAGAAAGAAAGAAAGAAAGAAAGAAAGAAAGAAAGAAAGAAATAGATCTGAAAGCAACCATAATTTCAACCTTCCTGTGAAGTAAGTTATAGTGGAGCTGGAAGTAAAATGAATCCTGCACTTCCGGATACAAGCATGGATCTTTGCAAATGTGTTCACAAGCGTAAACTATTTGATTTTTTTTTAAATTAAGCAAATGTTTAAGATGGCGGCTCGATAATCCAAGATGGCTGCCAAAATAAATATAAAATCAGAAAATGAGGTTCTGATCACTGAGAAAAAACTAATAATGCTAAAATGACTTTTCTGGATTATTTTCAACATCACCAAATAAATGGATATTTAAATGAGTCATTATTGTCTTTGTGGGAGTCTAAATGGGGCTTACAATGGGGGAAAAGTGAGGAAATTTTGTTGAAATCGCTGTTTTGCAACAAAAACTCCTCTGTACTTAAAGACAGGGTTTTCATGCCGGGGGGTCTGGTTTCCAGCTTAAAGTTAAACAGGTAGCCAGTCCTAGAAGTGGGCGGAGCTTACACACAGGTAACTTGCTAACTTTAGGGGTCATAAAACTGATCATGTGTCATAATTGGATGCAATAAACAACCAGGAGAGATAATACCTGTCAATCATTTTATCAGTCCCTGAGGCCTGAAACTGACAACCAATCAAATCTCTGGTATTGATGTTAACACTTCAGCAGTCAGAGAAAGAATGACACAGGTATACCTGTGTGGCCTTTTATACCCCAGCCCTGTCTTTAAGTAAAATCAAACTAAATTCAATTGATATTGTTACCGTTAATCATATCATGAATAACATAATATGAATGCTGTATGGAAATAATTGAAACTGATTAGAATGGCTTTTATGCAGAATCATGAAGTTTTTAACCTTTACTGGAAAATATGAAATTTATAAGGCAAAAACACGTTGCTCTACACAAAGTTTGATAATACAATTATTATTATTATTATTATTATTATTATTATTATTATTATTTTTATTATTATAAAAATCATAAAAACAGATTTTAACATGTAATGAACTATATACAGACTAAAATTGCTACTTAAGATAGCAATAAACAGAAACAACAACTACTACTAATATGTTTCATCTTTAATGCATCATAGGCAAACTTCTTTACATATTTTTTATTCTGTAGATTAAAATGTTAATTTCTGGAAAAATAGTTGTCCATGTTTAATGCTAGATGAAAAGGACAATTTAAGCTCTAACCTCTCCCTTGCAAAATGAGGAAGTCAGATTTAAGGTTTCCATTCACTCTGGATTTTATTCCCTGTGCTTGTAGCGTCATGGATTTTATTTTCTTCACAATAAGCTGCTGCTCTGTTCGAGAAGTAACACCAAATAGATCAATTTATGAAGCCTGATCGCAAGACTCTATCGGTAGCTTTTATTTTAATGATGCTTTGCGGGTGTCTTTGTGGCATTTCCTCTGGTCACATTGAGTGTGCATTCTATCCCATAAGTCTCTGTAGAAAACTTTCTTTAGATGTTGATTATCAGGCATTCCTATACCAAATTTTGTTAATCTTAGCTGTGCAACTATAAGACCATTTGCATGTTTTGCATACATGATGTCTTCAGGACCCATGTGTCTGTAATCTTCTTCTGCCACAGAAAGCCCAAAAATAATGATGCCTTTCTGTACCAGCATTTTAAGCGCACTGGTCATTCTCCCAATGATGTTATAGTTCAACCAGTGGAGAAAATCTCATATGATGAAAATTCTTCAGTTAGATTCAAAAACATCAAACGATTTGAAACTGAACTTAAATGGATAAAATTACTGCAAACACCCTTTCCACTGGGATTTAACGACAACATTTACCATGAAGGCAACATTTCCAAAATGCCCGATTTTGATGTACTTACACTTTCAGAGTCCCGTAAACGTAAATCTAGATCTCATGGTATACGGAAAAAGGGTGATGACAAACGTAAACGGTGCGCTGCATTGAAATTGAACATTTCCCTTAATGATTTAGCTGTTAAACTAAGGATTCACGGTCGACATCCAATGCTGTCTTATCTTAGTTCTCTACCTATTGCTGCATTACGTTCCTTGGACACAGAGGCTAATAGATTTTACGATAGAAATCATCAAATGTATGACGCTGCACTGTTAACAAGATGTTATACTCAGCATGCTCTTCGTCCATTTATCGATTCCGAAGCTAATCACATTAGAAGTTTTATAAAAATTCCTTTCATTAATAAAGGAATTGACTTTATTGATTTACCAAGCATATTCCAAGATAAATCAGTGATACAGTCTATACCTACCTACTTCCAAAATTCAGAACCTCCTATTATTTGTTACAAATATAACAAACCAATCAGAAATACTATTGTTAATTTCAATAAACTTGTTTCTGATCTTGATATCCATGCTAATACTCCTAAGTCTTGAGATTGTAAAGATTCAAAATATGTTTATCAACCAGCCGGACATATAGTTACTGGAAATTTAAAAATAATTTCGGATTCTAGAATTCGCATAATTGTTTCTAAAGGTCCGAAATATAGATTCCCTTCCTACATTAATTTCGACAAATGTAGAGAGGAGATTGCATCTGCATTAAATGATTTTCGGTAATCGATGGTGTAAACGAGAGGGTGTTGAGGATAATGCTCTTAAAGAGTGGAAAAGAAGTATCTTCACTATCGTGGATAAACGTATTAAGTTTTATTCACAAAATACTAATCTTTTACCTCCTAAACCCAAATCGTCATTTAGGCATTTGAAGCAGGGTATCCAAGAATTTCATAGAAAGTATGTCTTGGTTCCGGCAGACAAAGCCACAAACAATGTTGTTGTCGTTTGTAGGCTTCACTACGTTAACACCTTAAAACAGGAGCTTGATGGTACCAGGGCTTATCTGGAGACATATACTGATGAAGTGTCTTTAGTTAATGCCCACTTAAACGATTTACCTGTTAAGTTTTCTGTTTGTGTCAATGAAGGCCAAGACAAACTTCCTACGATGTATTGGTTACCTAAGCTTCACAAAAGACCATACAAAGCTAGATTTATTGCAAATTCTAGCTCTTGTACTACCACTGAACTTTCTAAATTATTAACTTCCTGTCTTACTGTTATCAAATCTCATGTTATACGATATTGTGAGACAGTGTATGAAACTTCAAATAAAAATTGGTTTTGGTCAATAAAAAATTCTGGTGAGGTGCTCAGTAAATTGAAGTGTAGAGGGTTCCGTGCGACAAGCTTGTCCACGTATGATTTTTCTACTCTGTATACAACATTACCACATAATCTAATAAAAGAAAAACTTCTGGATTTGATAGAGTGGACCTTCAAAAGGGCATTAAAAAAACTATGGTTCACTTTATTTGGCATGTAATGACAGAAAGGCTTTTTTCACTTCCTCTGACCAAAGTCGGTATACACTTTGGTCATGTCAGAATGTGTGCGACGCCTTGTCCTATCTCCTTGATAATATTTATATTAGATTTGGGACCAAGTTATACAGACAAATTGTTGGAATTCCGATGGGTACAAATTGCGCACCTCTCGTAGCTGATTTATTTTTATACTGCTACGAAAGAAACTTCATGGATTCTCTTAACCATGATAATCAAGCTGATGTTATCGAGGCTTTTAATTCCACATCTAGGTACCTCGATGACCTTTTGAACATTGACAACCCTTATTTTGAAGGTATGGTCAATCAAATTTATCCACCTGAACTTCAGTTGAACAAACCAATTTCTCAGATACCGAAGCCCCCTTTTTAGATCTACATCTTTCTGTTGCAAATGGATTTGTTTCTTCTAAAATTTATGATAAGCGCGATGACTTTGATTTTGATATAGTAAATTTTCCTTTTTGGATGGTGACGTTCCTCGTCGTGCTTCTTATGGTGTATACATTTCGCAACTTATTAGGTTTGCTAGAGTCTGCAATCATGTTACAGACTTCAACGCTCGAAATAAATGTTTAACGGCAAAACCTCTCCAACAGGGCTATCGGTATCATAAACTTCGAAAAACCTTTTCTAAATTTTATCGTAGACACTATGAATTGATTTCCAAATATAATGTTGGGTTAAAGACGCTTTTAAGTGAGGGCATTTCGGAACCTGAATTTTATGGTGACTTAGTTTACAAATTTAAGAAACTTATAGGAATTAATGATTTTTCTTTTCAGTTCAGAAAAATCATAACGCGTTACAGACGTATAGGTTATAACTTGAATGTTATGCGAAAGTCTGCATGCTTAGTTTTTAACCCAATCATGGTTGATAACTATGCTGCCTTCTTTAATTGCACGCCGGTGGGTCGGGCGTCAGACTCTATGATGGCCCCGACTTAAAGCTATTCATTTTAGTTGGTTGGGACCGGAGCTTCTTGTCTGTTGCTTGGCCCACCGGGGTCCAACTGGTGTTTTTCTTTTGCTCCGGAGTTAGTAGGTTATTCGGCGCCCAGGGATCTCCATCGTCGGGCAGCTTACTCAATCTGTGAGTCCTTGTTTTTGATTCATCAGGATGTTTATCGTGATTTATTTGTTTGTTCTTGATGATTCATTGACTAGTTAGAGATTCACCACGAGGACCGAAGAACTATTTAAATGTTATGAACCACCGCAGAAGCTGAGGGTGAGGTTAGGATCCTGTAAAACCGGTTTAAGCCCGCCAGTAACTTTTGTGTTACTGATCGTTCCAAGGCGATACTTTTTGTTTTATGTCTTGGTGTCTAATTTTTATGTGCTGTTGGCGCCTTATGTATGTTTTCATATTTTTAATTAAGGTAACTGAGTGGCCACCTATTGGGAAAATAGCTGCTCATTCGGCTTACGATATGTTTTATGGTATAAGTACCTGATTGTTAGTTTGGTTTTTCCCACCTCGGTATTTGGAGTGGGAATCTCTTTCCGATTGCGCCTTTTCCTGATCTTTGCCTACTTGTACCATTTGATAGTTTTCTCCAGTACCTTAAATAGATATTGTTGTCTTACATACCTCTATCATAAAGATAGAAAAATTCCGGTATTTTAGTGGTGGTAGATAAATCGATCTTACACTGCTGGCTTGGTTGCTCATACAAGATAAGAAAAGCACGCGACTAAACTCGATCGTTTCTAGCCCAAAGCAGCTGCTTGCAGCAATCATGTTCAACAAAACTAGACTAAATTGGTGTGAATTCATTGGGTATAATCTTGATTCACGCTCGTTTTCAACGAAAAACAAATCTAAACTGCATCTCTTTTGACTTTGACGATTTATTTACATTTGACGTTATATCCGTAATAAACCCGTAATAAACACTACGTCATCAGAGTTAAAGCACGGTACCAGGTTACTTTACCGGTAAAATGAATTTAGGCCTAATCGGGGTATCCATCATTGGTGTTCAGTGGAGAAAGGAAAATCTCAACCCTCGGGTCCATCGTTCCAGTGGGAAAACTCGGCGAGCCTCGTTTCCCACTGGAACGGATGGACCCTCGGGTTGAGATTTTCCTATCTCCACTGACCACCCATGATGGATTCTATTTATCTCTTTGAATCATGTTGGTATAATAGTCATGTGTCTCGTGCATACTGAAGGGCTGACTGAACTACTGTTTTGTAGACTTTCATCAGTGGTAATCAATCTTAACCCTCGGGTCCATCGTTCCAGTGGGAAACTCGGCGAGCCTCGTTTCCCACTGGAACGGATGGACCCTCGGGTTGAGATTTTCCTATCTCCACTGACCACCCATGATGCATTCTATTTATCTCTTTGAATCATGTTGGTATAATGTTCATGTGTCTCGTGCATACTGAAGGGTTGACTGAACTACTGTCTTGTAGACTTTCAGCTTGGTATTAATCTTGATTTCATTTCGCTTATACATTTTCACTTCTTCTTCCAAATGTCACGTTGCATCAACGCTGAAAGGCTCTGCTACGTATTTCATCAGAATCAGAGGTCATATTGGCTTTTAATATTCTAGTCATCAGTTCGAACTGTTCTCGATCAACTGCTATCCGAGTAGATGAATTTGTGAAATAAAAGGCAGTTTTTTTTTCCATTCACGTTGATTAGTGGTAACTTTATAGCATTCCAGACGCCGTACAACATTTGTATTTCTGTGCTGATTGTAAGTTCATAGCTATCACATGATAGTCAAATTCGATCCGTTGCACCATAAGCTAGCAGTCTTAGCCATTCATCTTATCCACGCCATCTGCATAGAGTATCTCATCCAGCACAACTATGTGCACCTTAGATTTAGTTATGAATTTCCGTTGGTTGAATAACGTTCCATCAAAACGGTACCTGATTGGAAAAGCCGTATCACGGATTTGAACGGCATCAACGAGCATTGTAGATAATATCCTACACAACAGTGTTGCCGCAATAACACAGTCCTGTTTGGCCTCAGTGGTCATATCACATGATAAAGCTAACAGAGCTCTCCTTCGTTCCGACCATGTGTTAGCATATCATCATGAAATTTCCACACCATGACCATGAATATTTGGACAGCCCAGATCTTCAAATTTTGGTGAAGTCGGCATGCGCCATATATAGGTCTGATTTCTGTTCTTCCTGTCGTTTCTAAATCAACATTAACTTTCTGGAATAAATCCTGTCTGACAAAGACTTCAGGCCCTTTTGTGTATATAGATGGATGTCTTGTGGGAATTCTTCCTTCCTCCACGCACATTGAAACAACTCTGTCGGTCTCTCTGCCATAGGCAGCACCCAGACTGAGCACAGCGGAATGTGCATGTGAACCTGGAATCGTGTCAGCTGAGAAATTGTTGAACTGCTTGTCTTGTATCTATGACACTTCGGCATTTATCAAGCAAAAACTGAATTCTAATTTCTTTCTCAGCCAGGAGTCTTGCATGTCTCTGGGTTTGGTCTAGATTGAAAAATATTGCTGCACGTTCGTCTTCTCGGATACTGAGCTAGTATCATCTTAATGCTTGTGCTGTCCTTCAAGAAGCCTCCGAATATCGTAATCATTCTTATCAAACCAGTATTTGTGTTTTCGAGATGGATGCCCTAAAAGATCTATATCTGAAGAATGATCGGCTTTATGGAAAACTGTCCAGTTTTCTTCTAGGTCCTCCAAATTGCGATTGGTTGCACCCAGTTGGATTCAACTGTACCATTCCATATTGGTTAAAGTCAAAACACCTAGTCTCTAAGAAGCTTTCTTGCTTTAAAGTCGCCTCTGAGTCTTGTGTTTGATTGCAAACAGTCTATCTGTCTAGCACTCTGTTTGTCACTCTGACACCCTACACCTCTGACACCCTACACTGTCTGTCTTTTCTCCATACTATGACATAGTTTGTGAGATGCCCTTGTTTGGATCGCAGATGCACCCACCATATTTACTTCTATATTACTTCATCTGGAGTTCTGGACTGATCATGATAGGTGTATGACACAGACAATAGTGGCATATGTATTGCCCGTCAGAGGAAGTCTAGACATCATTAGGTAGACATTGATGCCTTATGACAACCCTGACAGCTTACAACCAAGTACTGTTTCAATGACAAAATGCAACTTCTCCTTCATGTCCTACTCAGCCGGTACCAAGTCTTTTGATATCCATAATTCTACAAACTACTGTCTAAAACTTGCCTCTGATAATGGTTTTCGCAGAAAATTTTTGTGTGGTGGATGATAATAAAGTTATTTTCGTGTCATGATCTTAGTTTGTCGTAATAGGACCTGCAAAAATTTTGAAAATCGGTTAACAGATAAAGTTTTAATGGCCAAAATGAATTTTGAATAGGGATTTTGCATTGGCAAGGGAGATAATCCATGATCATGAAAATGGGTATTTTTCGAAATATTTTACTCGGTCATGAAGATGTTGTCTCTGGAAAGTCATTTGTGTCATTCCATAATGATTTTGAGCAATCATAATGAAATACCAAGAATTTCAAATTTTTGCGGGAAAATATTTACCTCCCTTTCATGAGATTTTTGTACAGAAATTCCCTATTCAAAAATGCTTTTGACCAGAACTTTTTTATTTGTTAACCGATTTTCAAATTTTTTGCTGCACATTTTGCGACAAACTAATTGCTCCATTGTGCCAAGAAAATATTTCATCTAGATGAAAACAGTTGCAAAATATCTGCGAAAAACCATTATCAGACGGTAGAAAACAGACTTTAAGTCTCACGCAGTACAGCTATCTATAAGACTATTCTACGTGTTGCCCAGCCGACCCAGAATTGTCTATTAAAGGGCAAACATTTCTCTGCCAATCGTCAATGGTATTACTATCATCTCAGTATTTGGGAAGCAATATTCATTGCTTAAAAAGGCGGTGTACATAAATCCATGTAAAATATTATGTATTCCAACAATATTGACCTTGCGAGTGTGATAGCATTGTGGTAAAGCGTCGGGCTCTCGGTTTGGTCATCACTGGGGGGCGTCGTGTCGTGTCCTTGAGCAAGAAGCACAAACAACAGTATTGGGTAATGCTTGATAGGATATATATTAATATCTTTTAATAGGATATATATTAATATCTTTTAATAGCTAATGGTCATCAAAACTTGGTTCATGTGTTGGGGAGTCTTAATTAGCGGTTTGATGGCTTGTATCTAGATCTCGTAGACGAACGCGTGACTAACCAGTTTCAAACGGTGTCTTTACACAATCAATGACTACGTACGCGACTGTTGTATTAAAGTATACAGTTTTGTTGTAGCAATATATCACCAGTTCAAATTGAAGGATTCCCACAGGATTTTGTTTCCGAATGCATTTCACGTAGACATTAAATTTTGCTTCACTTGCCTTTGAGATAATGTATGGTTCTAATTGAAATGAAACGTCAAATAACTAAATAATAAAACAGGGAAAAATATTTAGCCAAACTGAGCCTTTCAATTACATGCATAAATTACGATATCCCGCGGCTAAAATTTTCAAGTCATTAAACTATAGTCCAGTTGCTTTGGTATTCTTAACATGCAACAATTTAAGATTTAAAATATTATTCAAAAGCAGATATTTCAACTATTATTACATAATTATTCAAACTCAGTAGAACAAGAAATTAACTTAGTAACATAATCCATGTGCAAGACGTTCCCACTGACATATGTATTTTAATCACGTGCATTTCATGATTTTTGCAGTCTAGACGATGACACGAGGCCATTCAATAAAAATTAGAAAACCTGCTGTATTGAATCCAGGCTACAGGTTCGTGCCATTGGTCCAACTGTAAACCAGGATAGTACGGTGGCAACTTTTCACAAACTGATCTTATTGTCATAAGTCTGCCCTTAAATAGTATTAGAGCCTATTTTAGATATGTTTTGGTCAGAAATAAATGAGCAAAAGTTTATTTCCATATACCCCGGGAGCTAATTTGACCTACCTTGCACCCCCAGGACAATTTTTCATGTGTGCCAAATCGTTCATTGGGACCCCAGAAATGCAAAGATTTTTTTCTCAAAGATAAACTCAATTGCACTATGAAACCAGAGGACCATTAGTCCTGAGAACGCTCACCTGAAGCAATGACCTTGACCTTGAATACTTACATACCTTTATTGACTACATTAGTTGTCTGCATCTGCAAAACAAGTCTATATTTTCGATATTTCAATGGCTTTTGGTCAAGGTCAAGAAATGACAATGAGCTTTAATAACATACCTTCATTGTCTCCATCAGTTGTCTGCATTCAACTTTCAAGTCTCAGATCAGGCTGCAATAGTTTCCAAAATATCCAGTGTTTTCGCCTATTCCCATGTAAAAGCCTATGTTTCCAAAATTGACCTAGCCGTAAAATAGGTCAAGGTCATCACAGGGTCATCATTTTAGCAAACTATGATGGGCTGGAGTCGCCAATGCTACATACCAAGTTTCGCGGAAATCGGCCTGCCGGTTCTGGAGAAGATTTTTGAAGGGTTTTTACCATATATGGGCTTGGCGGCCATCTTGGTCATGTGACCCAAATTTCGCGAACAAACTTTCGTTCACCCTACCCATGGAGGTTCCACATAAAATTTCACTTTGATCGGCCAAGCGGTTGCAGAGAAGAAGATATTTGAAAAGTGTGTATGAACGACAGATCGGCCAAGGTCAAGAGCTGTCCTTGACCTATATTAATCATATACCTTCATCTACTCCATTAGTTGTCTGCATCTACCACTTTTCAGGACTCAGGCTGCAATAGTTTACAAGAAATCCATAGTTTTCACTTTTTCCAATGTAAAAGCCTATGTTTCCAAAATTGACCTTGCCGTAAAATAGGTCAAGGTCACCCCAGGGTCATCATTTTAGCATACTATGATGGGCTGGAGTCCCCGATGCTACATACCAAGTTTCGTGGAAATCGGCCTGCCGGTTCTGGAGAAGATTTTTGAAGAGGTTTTACCATACATGGGCGTGGCGGCCATCTTGGTCATGTGACCAAAATATCGCGAACAAAATTTCAATGCCACTACGCAAGGAGGCTCCACATAAAATTTCAACTTGATTGGCCAAGCGGTTTCAGAGAAGATCTTTGAAATTGTGGACGACGACGGACGGACGGCGGATCATGGGTATACTATAAGCTCACCTGTGAGCCTTCGGCTCAGGTGAGCTAAAAATGCATGGTTTCCATGGCAACCGTTAACGCGACTCTTGAGCATAGGGGTATACATACAAAATTGACCATATCTCTAGTGTTACTTACCCTAGACCACTGATCTTGGTCTCATGTTAAAGCTTAGACATAGCCCTTTTAGCCTATAATCAGTAATGCAAATTATCGAATTTACATATTCATGAATTTCAATGAAAACATGAAAAATGACCGAAAATCGTTAAAAATCCATAAATAAACTAATTTCATGTCCAAATTTCACTAATTTCTTTGTGGCACTTTGTTATTGAATAGCAACTGTATGGGCCTATTTGAAAATTATCTTATTTGCATATTCATGATTATTAATAAAAATGTCAAAAATTGAGGAAAAATGAGGGGAAACGTATATACACTGCAAGGTATTGCATAAGTTATTAGATCTATCTTGCATCCCTGGGAAAAATTCTCAAGGCTGCCAGTGCGGTCAGAGGGACCACCTAGATGCCATAAAAAATTTGTCCTCAATGATAAACACTTTCCCCCCATATTGGTGGGGTATGAGTATTTTTATAAAAAACACCCTATTCTTTAGAATCGCACGAGGGGTGGGTGTGAAAACTATGTAATTTTACATCATACAAAGTGTTTATCATTGAGGACAATTTTTTTTTTTGCCATGGAATGAAAGCCGACCCTACAGGGTGTCAATGGCCCGAGTATCAATGCTTTCTGATGAGTGGTTGTCAAGATATAGACTTCTAGAAAACTTAAAGAATGGCCATTTTTGAAGGTGTTCTAGATTTTAACATAAAGCACCACCCCCTGGCCTGGACCCAGGGGCCAGATGCCATGGAATGAAAGCTAACCGTATAGGGTATCTATGGTCCAAGTATGAATGCTTTCTGATGAGTGGTTGTCAAGATATGGACTAGATATGATTTCAAAGGATCTAACAATTATATTTTATTTGCCATTACTGCAGCTGGTGTTGTGCCGTGTGGCGGCCCTAAAAGTCTCCCCGTACATCATCCATAGTACAGATTATATTTTTCTTTTGATCCTTTAGGATCAGTGAGAATATTTGGAGTATTTCAAATTTTATTGTACGCTAAGAATCATCTTCTTAACAGTATTTTGATTATTTGGCCCCTTTGGGAATAAGAGTCTTTGATTTAGACTACACTGGTGTAAATTCTTGAAATTGCAGCAATATTGTCTGGCTTTCGCTGCCGGTTTTGTAAAGGGTCACTGATGAAGGTTCATTACCTGAAATTGTACAATATGGCCCACCTTTTCACTTTTAATGTTTTAACTGATTTCAAAGGATCTAACAATTATATTTTATTTAACGCCAGTGTGACGCGCACGCGCACGGGAACGTGGACGACCGGGGTGACTGCAATAGCTCTATGCACTTCGTGCAGTCGAGCTAATGATAAATATGTGAATAGCTTTAAGTTTGGGGTCATCATAAAGTCCAACTCCCGACCCTCAGACTTCAATTAAAAAAAGAAGCATAGTAATCAAACGTTATTGGGTTAATAGCTGCTCAGTCGGCTTATGATATGTTTTAAGTAAAAGAACCTGGGTGCAGGACATTTCGTCTAAAACCATTTCGCCTAAATGCCATTTCATCTAAAGGACATTTCATCTAAATGACATTTCGTCTGAAGGACATTTCGTCTAAAGGACATTTCGTCTAATGGACAATTCGTCTTATGGACAATTGTTAAAAAAAAAAAATCAAGCAGGTGCGACATTTGGTCTAAAAAAGGTTAAGAAAAATTAAGAATTTTTAGACCAAATGTCGCACCCTACCCTAAATCAATATTATTATACAGTATTCAATGTGGTATGTCTATATTTTATCATATCTTTGTAAACATACATTAGTGCAGATCATATTTTTCTTACGGTCCTTTTAGATCAGTAAGAACACTTGGAGTATTTAAAACATACACATGTAGAAACATATTCTAAACAATGTTTTTTATTATTGTTATTTGACCTTGCACAATATGCACGGAATTGCAAAATATGGCAGTAGTGTCTACTTGCAATATCGTTGCCGAGTACGTCGTTGCTGAGTACGTTAAATATCCTTTCGGAGTACGGTGTTGTCGTTATAACAGTTTTAAAGAAAGAGTTATCCTTATTTTTTTTTAAAAAAAGAAGCTATTTTAAGCTAATTATAAATAGAATCGTTATAAAAGCTATTTTAAGCTAATTATAAATATATCGTTAACATATATTGACAGTGTAACTTACATAATGAGTGCCTTTTGTGATTCATTTTTTACATGTATATAGATTTTTAATTTTTGTTTTCATTTAATCACGTTCAAGTTGAAAATTCACTGACAATAAGAATAAATAATATTTATTCTGCAGAAACTAAACCCCACTTGTTTAAAGTAAAACTTAAAATTGAAGGTTATATATATATTATTTTTTGGCGATAGTTTAGCAGATATGCATTTTTATGCAGTCGTGACAGTGAGATTGGCGTTTTTAGCTCACCTGAGCCGAAGGCTCAAAGGAGGGGAGCTTATAGGATAGGTAGGCACCCGGCGTCCGTCCGTCGTCGGCGTCGGCGTCGTCCACCATTTTCAAAGATCTTCTCCTCTGAAACCGCTTGGCCAATCAAAGCCAAATTTTTATGTGAAGCATCTATGGGAAGGGGGAACCAATGTGTATATAAACAATCCAGGTCACATGACCAAGATGGCAGCATGCCCATATATGGTAAAAACCTTTAAAAATCTCTTCTCCAGAACCCAAAGGCCTAGGATCTTGAAACTCGGCATGTAGCATGAGGGACTCAAGGTCCACAATCTGTATATAAACCATGACCCTGTGATGACCTTGACCTATGTTACGGCAAGGTCAACATAGGTTGCCAATTCATTTGAATGGGGAAAACTTTTAAAATGTCATTTAAAGTGAAAGTCTTGCTGGAAATGGGCAGTAGGACTAAATATTAATGATTCTGAAAAATAAAATGGACCCCAGGGGCTCATATGCCCCCACCCCGGGGCAATATACATGTATATCGCCATAATATTCAAACATCTTCTCCTCTGAAACCGCTTGGCCAATTAAAGCCACATTTTATGTGAAGCATCTATAGGATGGGGTTACCAATGTGTATTTAAGAAATCCAGGTCACATGACCAAGATGGCCGCCATGCCCATATATGGTAAAAACCCTTCAAAAATCTTCTTCTCCGGAACCGGTTGACTGATTTCAACGAAACTTGGCATGAAGTATCGATGACTCAAGTACTACAATGTTTATATATAAATCATGACCCTGTGATGACCTTGACCTATTTTACGGCAAAGTCAACAAAGTTTGCCAATGCATTTGAATGGGGAAAACTTTTGAAATGTCATTTTAAGTGAAAGTCTTGCAGGAAATGCATAGTAGGACTGAATATTAATGATTCTGATAAAGATTGGTCTCCAGGAGCTCATATGCCCCCACCCCGTGGCATTATACATGTATATTTCCATAATATCCAAACATCTTCTCCTCTAAAACCACTCGACCAATCAAAGCCAAATTTTATGTGAAGCATCTATAGGATGGGGTAACCAATGTATATATAAATAATTCAGGTCACATGACCAAGATGGCCGCCATGCCCATATATGGTAAAAACCCTTCAAAAATCTTCTTCTCCGGAACCGGTAAACTGATTTCAAAGAAACTTGGCATAAAGCATTGATGGCTAGAGTACTACAATGTATATATAAATCATGATCCTGTGATGACCTTGAGCTATTTTACGGCAAGGTCAACAAAGGTTGCCAATGCATTTGAATGGGGAAAACTGTTAACATGTCATTTAAAGGGGAATAAATAAAATAGAAATTGGCAAATGGACAGAAAATTGATTATTCTTAAAACAAATGGTCCAAGGGCTTAATCTGCCCCTGCACTGAGGCTAAATACCATAATATTCAAACATGTTTATTGGCATATGTAGCAGATCTCAGGTGAGCGTTTACAGGACCATAGGTCCTCTGGTTGTGTATTAACGTCCCAGTCAACGATGTTGCAGTCACTGACATGTCGGGCAAAAGCTCAAGTTGTTAACAGTGTTAAATATTCAAAGTGTTTTGCGAAAGGCCTCACACCTGCTTCCCATTTGGGTTCTCACCCAAGACATTTTCGTTCTGAGTCCGATCATCGATAGGGACCGCGTTACTTTGAACGAACAATTTAGATAAAATGTTTTTCCAACATGCAAAATTTAATGATAAATGTCTTGGGTGCCTATTAAGTGTTTTATTTGTTTGTTAGTATGCCATAAAGGCTCTCCGAATAGCTTACAGTAGCCTAAACATTGTCTCATTAATATGCTTACTGGTATTAAAGGATCTAAGTTTTATATTTATATCCTTCAATGGGGAACTATCAGTGGTTTAAGGGTGATGTCGTTACAACGTCCCCAGTCTCCATAAGAGTGATACAGCACCATACCCTACCACTCTGTCCCCAGTAGAGATATACAGTGTCATTCACTTCAGCATCGTCCCCAGTAGGGATCTACAACACCATACTCTACCATTCCGTCCCCAGTAGAGATCTATCACCATATTCCCTACCACAACGTCCCCAGTAAAGATCTACAGCGACATACCCTACCAAACCGTCCCCAGCAAAGATCTACAGCGCCATTACCTACCACACCGTCCCCAGTAGAGATCTACAGCACCACATTCTACTGGACCGTTCCCAGTAGTAATCTACAGTGCGGTAGTCTACCACACCGTCTCCAGTAGAGATATACAGCGCCATACTTTACCACTCCGTCCCCAGTAGAGATCTATCGCCCCATTTCCTACCGCAACGTCCCCAGTAGAGATCTACAGCACCCTATTCCCCAGTGGACATCTAAAGAGATCTACAGTGCGGTAGTCTACAACATCGTCTCCAGTAGAGATATACAGCACCATACCCTACCACTCCGTAATCTACAGTGCGGTAGTCTACCACAACGTCTCCAGTAGCGATATACAGCGCCATGCCCTACCACTCCGTCCCAAGTAGAGATATACAGTGTCATTCTCTTCAGCATCGACCCCAGTAGGGATCAACAACACCATACCCTACCATTCCGTCCCCAGAAGAGATCTATCGCCCCATTTTTACCATACCGTCCCCAGTAGAGATCTACAGCACCCTATTCTACTGGACCGTCCCCAGTAGAGACCTACAGTACTGTATTCTACCACAACGTCTCCAGTAGAGATATACTGAGCCATATCTTACCACACCGTCCCAAATAGAGATATACCGTGTCATTCTCTTCAGCATCGTCCCCAGTAGGGATCTACAACACCATACCCTACCATTGTGTACCCAGTACAAATCTTTTTCCCCATTCCCTACCACAACGTCTCCAGTAGAGATCTACATTGCGGAAGTCTACCTCCAGTAGAGACATTCAGCGCCATTACCTACCACTCCGTCCCCATTAGAGATATACAGCGTCATTCTCTTCAGCATCGTACCCATTAGGGATCAACAATACCATACCCTACCATTCCGTCCCCAGTAGAGATCTATCGTACCATTTTCTACCAAAACGTCCCCAGTAGAGATCTATATGGACATACTTTACCACACCGTCCCCAGTAGAGATCTACAAAACCATACTCTACTGCACCGTCCCCAGTAGAGATCTACAGTGCGGTAGTCGACCACACCGTCTCCAGTAGAGATATACAGCGCCATACCCTACCTCTACGTCCCAAGTAGAGATATACAGTGTCATTCTCTTTAGCATTGTCCCCTGTAGGGATCTACAACACCATACTCTACCACTGCGTCACCAGTAGAGATCTATCGCCCCATTCCCTACCACAACGCCCCCAGTAGAGATCTACAGCGACATACCCTAAAACACCGTCCCCAGTAAAGATCTACAGCGCCATAACGTACCACACCGTCCCCAGTAGAGATCTACAGCGCCATATTCTACTGGACCGTTCCCAGTAGAAGTCTACAGTGTTGTAGTCTACCACACCGTCTCCAGTAGAGACAAACAGCGCCATAACCTACCACTCCGTCACCAGTAGAGGTATACAGTGTCATTCTTTTCAGCATCGTCCCCAGTAGTGATAAACACTATACCCTACCATTCCGTCCCCAGTAGAGATCTATCGCCCCATTTCCTATCACAACGACTTACAGCACCATACTCTACTGCACCGTCCCCAGTAGAGATCTACAGTGTGGTAGTCTACCAAACCGTCCCCAGTAGAGATCTACAGCACCATAATCTACAACACCGTCCCCAGTAAAGATCTATCGACCCATTCCCTACCACAACGTCCCCAGTAGAGATCTATAGCGACATATCCTACCACACCGTCCCCAGTAGACATCTATCGCCCCATTCCCTACCACAAAGTCCCCAGTAGATATCTACAGCGACATACCCTACCACATCGTCCCCAGTAGAGATGTATCGCCCCGTTCTCTACCATAAAATCCCCAGTAGAGATCTACAGCTACATACACTATCACACAGTCACAAGTAGACATCTAAAGCGAACTACTCTACCAATACGTCCCCAGTAGCGATCTACTGCGACATACCCTACCACACCGTCCCCAGTAGAGATCTACATCACTATACTCTACTGGACCGTACCCAGTAGAGATCTACAGTGCGGTAGTCTATCATACCGTCTCAAGTAGAAATATACAGCGTCATATCCTACCACTCCTTCCCAAGTTGAGATATACAGTATCATTCTCTTCAGCATGGTCCCCAGTAGAAATCTACATCACCATACCCTACCATTCCTTCCATGGTAGCGATGTATCGCCCTTTTCCTACCACAACGTCCCCAGTAGAGATTGCAGCGTCATAACCTACCACAGAATCCCCAGTAGAGAGCTACAGCACCTTAATCTACCACTCCGTCCACAGTAGAGATTTATCGACCCATTTCCTATCACAACGTCCCCAGTAGAGATCTACAGCGACATACCCTACCGCACAGTCCCCAGTAGAGATCTATCGTCCAATTCCCTACCACAACGTCCCCAGTAGAGATCTATCGTCCCATTCCCTACCACAACGTCCCCAGTAGAGATCTACAGCTACATACCCTATCACACAGTCCCAAGTAGACATTTAAAGCGAACTACTCTATTAATAGGTCCCCAGTAGAGATCTACAGCGACATACCCTACCATACCTTCCCCAGTAGAGATCTTCAAAACCATACTCTACTTGAACGTACCCAGTACAGATCTAAAGTGCGGTAGTATACCACACCGTCTCCAGAAGAGATATACAGCGCCGTATCTTACCACTTCGTCCCCAGTAGAGATATACAGTGTCATACTCTTAAGCATCGTCCCCAGTAGGAATCTAAAACACCATACGCTATCATGCCGTCCCCAGTATAGATCTATCACCCCATTTCCGACCACAACGTACCCAGTAGAGATCTACAGCTCCGTTTCATTAATAACATACCCCTGCAATGTCGCAAAATAAATTGACCCCGAGCCCTGCATTGCATGGCTCATTGCTAGATGGTTATTAGTCTGGCCTGGATGAAACTTCTACAATTTGTGTATACATTTGTGTGTGTTAAACTGGTAGTTTGTTTATATTGATCGTGAGCAGTCCGATTGGACAGGAAGCTGTTTTCGGCATGTACCAAAATTCCGACAGAATCAATGTCAAGTTTTCAACTTTCGGCGATTGGTATTATGTAAGTACTGTGAATACTGCCACTTTCCGACCTGAATGTTATTCATTGACATCTATTTGATATACATTAAAACTTGCACCGCATTCGCAATACATATAAAGTTCAGAAATAATGATTAGATAGACGCTATTTCCTTCATTACAGACATATTTCAAGGAAGCAAAACTGCTCTTAATGTCTGTTTCCATCTTAGTGTGCTCTCGCGCGTTTAATATTTGATTCGTTGAAGTTTCTCTTGGATTATTACTAATGTAAGCCGTCTTGTTAAAATCGCCAGTCACACTATTTCAATCAATTGTATTAAAAAACCATCAAAAGTCCTTAATAAATATATGTTTAAGAATGTCATTACATAACTAAAAACATTGTCATAGGCAGGTACACATTGCATTAGATACAAGGCTATCGTGACTCTCTTTAAATAATCATGTCAACTGTTAATGATATTCTCAGATGTCTAGTTTTTAAATTTGATAAACTTTCAGACAATTTATGTGCTGAAAACATGCATTTGCATGGTAGCATTATACAGGGTAGTAGGTATAGTAAGATATTCCATTTCTACTTCAGTACTTTAGCGAATCTGATGTAAGTTTTAAAGTATCTACAATAGATGCCAATGAACAACATTCATGTCAGAAACTGGCAATATTCACAGTACTTACATAATACCAATCGCCGAAAGTTGAAAACTTGACATTAAATCTAACAGAATTTTGGTACACGCCGAAAGCAGTTTCCTGTCCAATCGGACTGCTTAAGATCAATATAAACAAACTACCAGTTTAACACACATAAATATATACACAAATTGTAGAAGTTTCATCCAGGCCAGACTAATAACCATCCAGCAATGAGCCATGCAATGTAGGGTGCGGGGTCAATTTATTTTGCGACATTGCAGGGGTATGTTATTAATGAAACGGAGCTGTATAGCGACATACCCTACCACCCCGTCCTAGTTATGATCTGCAGCGCCATTCCCTACCACAACGTCCCCAGTAGAGATGTACAGCGACATACTCTACCACACCGTCCCCAGTAAAGATCTACATCGCCATAACCTACCACACCGTCCCCAGTAGACATATACAGCACCGTAATCTACCACAATTTCCCCAGTAGAGATGTATCGACCCATTCCCTATCACAACGTCTCCTGTAGCGTTCTTCAGCGACATACCCTACCATACCTTCCCTAGTAAAGATCTACAGCGCCATACCCTACCACACCGTGCCCGGTTAAGATCTACAGCACCATATTCTACCACACCCTTCCCCAGTAAAGATCTATCGTCATATTCCCTACCACAACGTCCCCAGTAGAGATCTACAGCAACATACCCAACCACACCGTCTCCAGTAGAGATCTATCGCCCCGTTCCCTACCACAACATCCCCAGTAGAGATCTACAGCTACATACCCTATCACACAGTCACAAGTAGACATCTTAAGCGAACTACTCTACCAATACGTCCCAAGTAGAGATCTACTGCGACATACCCTACCACACCGTTCCGAGATCTACAACACTATACTCTACTGGACCGTACCCAGTAGAGATCTACAGTGCGGTAGTCTACCACACCGTCTCAAGTAGAGATATACAGCGTCATACCCAACCACTCCTTCCCAAGTTGAGATATACTTTATCATTCTCTTCAGCATCGTCCCCAGTAGGGATCTACATCACCATACCCTACCATTCCGTCCCCAGTAGAGATCTGTCGCATCATTTCCTACAACAACGTCCCCAGTAGAGATCTGCAGCGACTTACCATGCCACACCGTCCCAAGTTAAGATCTACAGCACCATAACCTACCACACCGTTGAGATATACAGTTTCATCCTCTTCAGCATCGTCCCCAGTATGGATCTACAAAACCATACCATACCATTCCGTCCCCAGTAGAGATCTATCGCCCCATGTCCTACCACAACGTCCCCAGTGGAGATCTGCAGCGACATACCCTACCACACCATCCCCGGTAAAGATCTACAGCGCCATAACCTACCACACCGTCCCCAGTAGAGAGCTACAGCACCTTAATTTTCACACCGTCCCCAGTAGCGATTCTACCCATTCCCTACCACAACGTCCCCAGTAGAGATCTATCGTTCCATTCCCTACCACAACGTCTCCAGTAGAGATCTACAGCTACATACCCTATCACAGAGTTCCAAGTAGACATTTAAAGTTAACTACTCTATTAATAGGTCCCCAGTAGAGATCTACACCGCCATATCCTACCAGTTCGTCTCCAGTAGAGATATCCAGTGCCATTCTCTTCAGCATCGTCCCCAGTAGGGATCTACAACACCACACCCTACCATTCCGACCCCAGTATAGATGTATCGCCTATTTCCTACCACAACGTCCCCAGTAGAGATCTACAGCGACATGCCATACCACACCGTCCCCAGTTAAGATCTGCAGCGCCATTCCCTACCACACCGTCCCAAGTAAAGATCTACAGCACCTTAATCTACCACACCGTCCCCAGTAAAGATATATCGACCCATTCCCTACCACAACTTCCCCAGTAGAGATCTACAGCGACATACCCTACCACACCGTTTCCGGTAAAGATCTACATCGCCATAACCTACCACACCGTCCACAGTAGCCATCTACAGCACCTTAATCTACCACACCTTCCCCAGTAGAGTTATATCGACCCATTCCCTACCACAACGTCCCCTGTAGAGATCTACAGCGACACGCCCTACCATACCGTCCCTAGTAAAGATCTACAGCGCCATACCCTACCACACCATCCCCAGAAGAGATCTACAGCACCATATTCTACCACACCGTCCCCAGTAAAGATCTATCGCTACATTCCCTAACACAACGTCCTCAGTAGAGATCTACAGCGACATAACCTACCACACCGTCCCCAGTAGATATTTATCGCCCCATTCCCTACCACAACGTCCCCAGAAGAGATCTACAGCTACATACCCTATCACACAGTCACAACTAGACATCTAAAGCGAACTACTCTACCAATACGTCCCCAGTAGAGATCTACAACGACAAACCCTACCACACCGTCCCCATTAGAGATTTACAACACAATACTCTACTGGACCTTACCCAGTAGAGATCTACAGTGCGGTAGTCTACCACACCGTCTCCAGTAGAGATACAGCGCCATACCCTACCACTCCGTCCCCAGTAGAGATACACAGTGTCATTGTGTCCAGCATCGTCCCGAGTAGGGATCTACAACACCATATCCTACCATTCCGTCCCCAGTAGAGATCTATCGCCCCATTCCCTACCACAACGTCCTCAATAGAGAGCTACAGCGCCATACCCTACCACTCCGTCTCCAGAAGAGATATACAGCACTATATTCTACCACACCATCCCCAGTAAAGATCTATCGCCACATTCCCTACCACAACGTCCCCGGTAGAGATCTACAGCGACATACCCTACCACACCGTCCCCAGTAGAGATCTACAGCTACATACCCTATCACAAAGTCCCAAGTAGACATCTAAAGCGAACGTCTCTACCAATACATCTCCAGTTTAGATCTTCAGCAACATACACTACCACACCCATTGGAGATCTACAACACTATACTCTACTAGTCCGTACCCAGTAGAGATATACAGTGCGGTAGTCTACCGCATCGTCTCCAGTAGAGATATACAGCGCCATACCCTACCACTCCGTCCCCAGTAGAGATATACAGTGTCATTCTCTTCAGCATCGTTCCCTGTAGGGATCTACAACACCATACCCTACCATTCCATCCCCAGTAGAGATCTATCGCCCCATTCCCTGCCACAACGTTCCCAGTAGAGATCTACAGCGACATACCCTACCATACCGTCCCTAGTAAAGATCTACAGCGCCATACCCTACCACATCGTCTCCAATAGAGATCTACAGCACCATATTCTACCACACCGTCCCCAGTAAATATCTATCGCCCCATTCCCTGCCACAAGGTCCCCAGTAGAGATCTACTGCGACATACCCTACCAAACCGTCGCCAATAGAGATCTACAACACTATACTCTATTGGACCGTACCCAGTAGAGATATACAGTGCGGTAGTCTACCACACCGTCTCCAGTAAAGATATACGGCGTAATTCCTCCCCAGTTGCGATATACAGTGTCATTCTCTTCAGCATTGTCCCCAGTAGGGATCTACAACATCATACCCTACTATTCCGTCCCCAGTAGAGATCTATCGCCCCATTTCCTACCACAACGTCCCCAGTAGAGATCTACAACGACATAGTCTACCACACCGTCCCCAGTAAAGATCTACAACACCTTAATCTACCACACCTTCCTAAGTAGAGATTTATCTACCCATTCCCTACCACAACGTCCCCAGTAGAGGTATATCGTCCCATTCCCTACCACACCGTCCCAAGTAGAGATCTATCGTCCCTTTACCTACCACAACGTCCCCAGTAGAGATCTACAGCTACATACCCTATCACACTGTCCCAAGTAGACATTTCAAGCGAACTACTCTATTAATAGGTCCCCAGTAGAGATCTACAGCGACATACTCTACCACACCGTCCACAGTAGAGATCTACAAAACCATACTCAGTAGAGATCTAAAGTGCGGTAGTCTACCACATCATGTCCAGAAGAGATATACAGCGCCATACCCTACCACTTCATCCCCAGTAGAGATATACAGTGTCATTCTCTTCAGCATCGTCCCCAGTAGGGATCTACAACACCATACCCTACCATTCCGTCCCCAGTGTAGATTTATCGCCCCATGTTCTACCACAATGTCCCCAGTAGAGAACTACAGCGACATACCCTACCACACCGTCCCCAGTAAAGATCTACAGCGCCATTCCCTACCATACCGTCCCCAGTAGAGATCTACAGCACCTTAATCTACCACACCGTCCCCAGTAGAGATATATCGACCCATTCCCTACCACAACGTCCCCAGTATAGTCGGGCTAGAAACCAAGATGACCGTGCAATAGCGTCTATAGAAAGTGTTTTTGCAGAAATAAGTTGGTATGGGTATCCTGATTTATAAATCGGCTGATGCCAGATTGGCATCCTTAGGCAATTCAAGATGGCCGCCAAAATAAATATGAACGACAAAAGAAGTGTTTTTGATAGAATTGTGTACAGATATCTGATGAAATGCTAAATGCTTGCTTTAAAACTTGAGAAATAATAAAATTTAGCTTTTTTTCATCAAAATGCAACAAAATAAAAGTAAACAAGATGAAGATGGCCATCAAAATCCAAGATGGCCGACGAAATAAGGGCTTTTGATAGAAGTTCTTACATGCATGTGATGAAATGTTAAAATATGGCATTTAGAGTGGAGAAAACTTCAAGGTAAGACATTTTTCCATTAATTATACATGTATGCAACAAAAGCAAAATTAATACAGATGGTCACTACACTCCAAGATCGTGTTTCATTTGCGTTTTGGCAGTTTTTTGTTCAAATATTGTTTAATAAAACACAGAAACGGAATTTTCATTTCATTTCTATATACACAAACACATTCTATCTACTTTCCGGTGGGCATGTTGAATTTAAGCAGCCATTTTTATTTTAATTTTTGTCGATCAATGAAATTCTATAACATAACATATTGTCGACGATCTTGGTTATGGATCCACTCCCTAGTCAACGAATCTTCAGTCATATAGTGACGGAGCAACTACTCTCTTGGTACTAATTTGAATAAAGTCATAAGCGGAAATGTTTCTGTTCTCATGTAACAGCTGTATATGAAGCTAACACTCGCTGTAGAAGTCGGTTTGTATCTCAAAGCAGTACAAATGTGCAGTATAGCTAACACTACTCATATCCCGTCTAAATATTAGATTCACCCACAATTCAATATTTTCATCCATCCGTGAATCTTTATTTTCGATGCAGATGTCCACAGAGCTATCAGATAAGTCGTTTATCTTTGAAACAAAATGTAACAGGTTGAAACCTGCTAACAGTTTACTGTCCGGTACAGTAGGAATAGGATGGGGAGGGTTAAATATGACATATGATCTAGCTGGTTACTGTTCACAGTTATAAAATCTTTTAAGCTTTGTGGATTGCAATTTTGGTACAGTACGGTGGATTTAATGGGTTATGTTCACCGGCTAGCTACTGTCCCAGAAGAGAAGTGACTTTTTATGTGCGAACATGAAAAATAAAATGTGCCTTTGTGGCGATTTTAAACAAAAAGTTGTAATACACATGAAATGCCAAAATAACTATTAAACCACACTGAATGCCTATGGGGAAATTCTATTACTGATCTGTGGGTCCCAAGCCCTTAGCAATCACACGATCGCGTTCTTCTTCTTCCCCTTCCAGTGAGATCAGAAACACTGAAACCAGCACTGTTATTAAAAAATAAAATAAAGCTTAAATAAAACATCTTGTGAGTTTAGGGCTGTAAATGTTTTATGGGTTATACTATTGCAATGAAGAATCCCAGTGATTTGGCAAGAATCAGTACTTAAAACAACTCATTCCACCGAAAGTTCATTTTTAGTGATATGCTTTCGTAGCAGTACTCAGTAGCTGGAGGTTTGGAGAGACTGGCATTTTGTTACTATATATCTAGATTTAGCATTCTGTTTTCTGTTCCGGTCTTCTGTGTTGGAACTTTGCAGGACGGTCGATCATTACAGTAGCACGGTTAGTTTGGACAGTTTCTGAGTCGTTGATGTGGTTGGTCGTGTGTAGTTCCACTTACACAACGTCTGTTAATAATCTTATTCGTTTTAAAGTGATGATCTTTCACAACCACTATTGCAGAAAGGCATACAAAGATGATAAAATAAGAGTGGATTCACGACCAACAAAATAAATGAATTTCTTTGTCTGGATATGGCGGACTCCGCATTGTTTGTACTCCTGTCAATCCTCATTTTACAGGGTTACTCTATTTTTTTATTAAGGCATATTTTCCCTTGATATAATATGTTGATGACTATTTAAGGCAGAGGAAAGACATTATACGTATTTTTGTTATTTTTCGGGTTAGGCATGTGAAACCACTACAACTAGGATGTGACAGCATGAATGAGCACGTATCTGAAATGGTATATCTGTAGGTAAATCAAGAATCGTGAACCATACAAATAAGCAATCTCGGCATCCAACAATCAAAAATTAACCAAATAATTTCTCTCTTATGCATGTCTACCACGTGTTTTACTAAAATGGCAGTGGCTTGCTTTACAATATGCAAAAATTCAGTTACTATAAAATATAAAAAAAATAACACAAATGTTCTTTTAGAGTATGATTATCTCCCTTTATTTGTCATTTAGGGATACATCAAATTGATATGTAGTAATAGACATTTCCAACTTAATCCGATACTGATATTGGAGTTTGACATTGGAGTTCGGATAATGGTTTGATGGATATTCTCAAGGACAACATGTAAACTAATAGATGAACATATTGTATACAAACATGTTCATGTATATACACGGGATGGTACGTGGACAATTCGAACCTTGGCTAATTTGGACCTTGGCTAATTCGGACCTGATTCGGACCTCAGCTGTGGCTAATTCGGACCTTGGCTAATTCGGACCTTGACCACTAGCCAATTCGGACCCCGCAAAATCGAGGTCCGAATTAGCCAAGAATCTGTTTGGGGTCCGAAATGACCACATGTAAAACAGAAATAAGATCCGAATCAGCCAATGCTTGAATCGATTTAAGATGGAAGAATTGCCTATGTCTTCAAATCATTAAAATAAAAATTCATTGTAATACCCACGCCATTATTTCATGTAGTATTCGCGGGTGAAATACTTTGTTTTGATTGATTGATTGATTGATTGATTTGTGGCTAGGCATCCCAATCAACAGCTATGGTCATGTCGGGACGTTGCCTCCATTTTGCGGTAGGACATTTACCCAACAATACGATCTCATGACATTCCAAATGCGCTAGAAAATATAACCATGCAAGTTCACACAAGGGATTATATGTATGGGTGGTTTGACCTGAACCACTTTTCCTGGGCAAAAACCTTCTGAGCGGTTAATCAGTGATCAGACGGTCCGTCAGTAGTGAATAAGCATTATATGTAGGCTTAAGCAGCCCATCTGTTTTCTTAAAACCGCAATTTTATCTTATGAAATGCGAGACCGTCATATAGCACGGCAAGAAATCAGTAACGGATATTTCGTTTTTTGTGTTTTTTTTTATATAAAATCTGAACGCAGTTTTCTTTTAATATGGAAAATGCATAATCCGAAGGTCCGAATTGACCAATGGAAAAGGTCCGAATTGACTAAAGGAAAAGGTCCGAATTGACTAAAGGAAAAGGTCCGAATTGACCAATGGAAAAGGTCCGAATTGACCAACAGAAAAGGTCCGAATTGACTAAAAAATTTTAATTGACCAATAAAAAAGGGTCCGAATTGACCAGTGGTCGAGGTCCGAATTGACCAGTGGTCGAGGTCCGAATTGACTAGGGCCGAATTTTTTAGGGTCCGAATTGACTAGGGCCGAATTAGCCAAGGTCCGAATTGTCCATAATTCCACGGGATCGTTTATCGCTTGTTGATGCGCCATGCTGTGTTAAGAAATAAGATAACGGCATTTGTATGCGTCGGCGAGATGATAACAAATGTGTTAGCCCACATCTTTACAGCGGCACTCGGATAGTGGCCACCCAGGGTGGACACAATATATCGGGTTGGAGAACTTGTACAGATGCACACTCTTTTCAAGCCAGTTTTTACAGACGAAGATGAGCCTAGTACCTGTTTTAATAATGAGCCCCGTCGTGAGATGTTTGCCTAGGCGAAAACAAAGGCGCAGATCAGCTTCGCAGCAACTGCGAAGCTGATCGGCGCCTTTATTTTCGCTGCGCGGATAGTACAATACCTCTTCTTTTTTAATCCAAAATTTCCCGTCTCTAATCATCTTCTGTGCTTGTACAGCTCGGGTTGTATCAGATCTGGTCGGAAACCCCGAAGACAGGGTTTCTCGCGCCGCGGCACAATTATTCTAGCACATGAGACACAGTGGAATTATGTATGTCAACATTAATATAGCAGTACAAGCTATCAGAGTTTTTTTTATCATTTAATGAAGGGTTTTCTCACTATGATGACGTGCCCCCACCTCATCGAAACAGAATGCCCCTTTGGTATGTTTTATGAATGTTAAAAACCACACTTTCTGACAAAAAAATAACGGGTTAAGGGTGTAGGACACACGTAGACATAAACAAGGACAGTGAAAATTTTATGCACTCTGGAAACATTTCTTTCAAAATAAACTTAAATTGTAACACTATAAAACTATGAATTCATATTGTCGACGAGCACATATCAGTCTGCATTAAAAGCGCTGTTGACAAAGAATCGTAAATCAAGGGAAAGTGTAATGGGTGCTCTTTAAAAATGCAACATGATGTACGAAATCAGTTTTGCATGCCATTATATCATAAGGTAAGATAGAAGACCAATTGGCAACGTCCTGACACGACCATAGCTGTTTGCTGGTGCGTAAAACAAACCAAGCATGGACGGATCCAGAGGGCGGGACAGAGGGTCCGGACCCCCCACCCCCTGGAAATGCCAGATTATTAGTTTTTGCCATGTTGAAATTTTCCGTCAGACCCCTTCTGAAAATTTGGACCCCTCCCCAACCCCCACCAACCCCCCCCCCCCCCACCCAGAGAAAATTTTCTGGATCCGCGCATGCCAAGCAAACAGAACAAACAAAACTTCCTCATATGGTTTTCTTTTTTCCTTGACCTAGATCGTTACAAGCGCATCGTGTTTAATTTGAGCCGCCTCATGAGAAAACCAACAATTTGCATAGGCGAAAACAAAGACGCAGATCAGCTTCGCGGTAGCCATTGTTTTCACTTCACGGATAGTACGTTTCCTCTTCTTTGTATATACGAAATTTCAAGCAACTAGCTGTCTACTTCAGCTGCACAAACCGTTTTGTGTGAGACCTGTTTGGAAACCATATTGTTGGTTTTCTAATGAGGCGGCTCATTTATTTAAAGATGAAATAAAAATTATTCGACTCCAATTTTCTGTCGTTTACCATAAACCCCTGCAAGTTCCGCCGTTGACTGTTCTGCGAACTGGATAACCAAGAATGTTTGAGCGAACAAAAGATGTCACTAAAATTCTAAAAGTTTTGATGCAACTTTACTCATTTGTGTTAACTCCTTCACCAGTGTCAGAGTATCATTGTCTACGAATATATGATCGCAGCAAGAATGAAATGTTACATTAAAATTTTGGGTCTCCGGATAGCTCACTCAGTAGCGTCGATGGCTTCTAACTACCCGCTACATGGGGGTCGAATCCCATTGGCGACGCCAGTAAAATGTCGATAATTGATGAACCTATCAAATTGTTCCTGTATCGGCATATTTCAATGGTTTGATTGTCACCTTCCGGGCACGATGGTTTCACGGGGAATTTCCCGACCGAACATCGAGAACTGCTTCGGCTCCCCCCACCACCACAACCACCACTAGGCAGTCGATTTCTAAGAAGCAAAATTGATTGCTTAGCTGTTCATAATTGCTTCGCCTGACGTCTGTTTCTTGCAAGCCACATAGATTTGCGTGATTCGTGACAGGAAACAATTAAAAATACCATGGCCTTGGAATGCATGTGATCGGTGCACAGACCAAAATAAGTTCTGTGTACGATTTTTTAAATTGAAAAACTTCAGATACCTTCAGAAAAAAACTCTTATAAAACCTGGTACGAAATTTATCGTGTACAGGTACTAGAAGTATAGGGTTTTCACCAACTTAGTTGGACAGCCTTGAGATACCCCCCAGAAATCGATTAAAGTTTCTCGGAGATCGTATATCGTATCTCAGATTAAGTTGGAAATGTCTAATACTATGTTCAAGGCTGTACACGATTTGATTTCCCATTTTGTGACCTTAAGCGTAATTCATTAACAACAGGAGTGTATTTTGTGTTACTTTCATTTAAATAAACTATTTTGGTCGCCATCTTGGACGCCATATTGTATCTAAAAACCTGTCCAATGACGAAATGACGCATTTCATTTATTCTCACAATTACTTGACCATAAAAAGAGCAATTTAGAAATAATACGAGTGTTATATGGGTCCATTTCATGTAAATAACACTTTTGGCCACCATCTTGGACTCCACCTTGTATCAAAAAAGTTTTCCAATGACGAAATGGTTCATATAATTTCATTACACAATTTATTGACCAGGAAACAGCAATTTAGAAACAAGTAGCCCAAGGGCAAAAATCGCTCACCTGAGAGTCAAGAAGTCGAGACAAGACCACCTCTTTATGGGTATTTACATGTGCTCTGGGGCTTACAGCCTTTGAGAAGATTTTTAAATGTTTTTTTCATAAATTCACCCTTACGTTGCTATAGCAACAAAAATAATTACACAATTATGACAAAAATTGCCAAAATTGTGGAGGACTAGTCAACAAACATTTACGTAAAAACACATATACAGCGCCATTATCTACCACAACGTCCCCGGTACAGAAATGTACCGCCATTCCCTTCAGCATCGTCCCCAGTAGAGATCTACAACAAAATGCTCTACCACACCGTCCCCAGTAATATCTAAAGCGACATACTCTACCAATAGGTCCCCAGAAGAGATCCCGGCGACATACCATACCACATCATTTCCAGTAGAGATCTACAGCAGCATATTCTACTGGACTATCTCCAATAGAGATCTACAGTGCGGTATTCTACCACACCATTTCCAGTAGAGATATACAGTGTCATACCCTACCACTCCGTCCCCACTAGAGATCTACAACACCATATTCTACCAGACCGTTCCCAATAGAGATCTAAAGTGCGGTAGTCTACCAAACTGTCTCCAGTAGAGATATACAGCGCTATACCCTACCACTCCGTCCCCAGTAGAAATACACACTGGTATTCCCTTCAGCATTGTCCCCAGTAGGGATATACAACACAAAACCCTACCATTCCGTCCCCAGTAGAGAGCTACAGCCCCATTCCCTATCACAACGTCCCCATTACAGATCTACAGCGCTGAAGTCTACCACACCGTCTCCAGTAGAGACAAACAACGCCATACCCTACCACTCCGTCCCCAGTAGAAATATACAGTATAATTTTCTTCAGCATCGACCCCAGTAGGGATCTATAACACCATACTATACCATTTCGTCCCAGGTAGAGATCTACAGCGAAGCGACATTCCCTACCACATCGTCATCAGTTTAGCTCTACAGCGCCATGCCCTACC
This sequence comes from Rugalucina vietnamica, assembly GCA_964017185.1. Lineage (NCBI taxonomy): Eukaryota > Metazoa > Mollusca > Bivalvia > Lucinida > Lucinidae > Rugalucina > Rugalucina vietnamica. Next base: position 12,449,461 of record OZ024883.1, read on the forward strand.
GAACAGTCCCCAGTAGAGATCTACATCACCATTATCTACCACACCGTCCCCAGTAGAGATATATCCACCAACTCTCTACCACAGCGTCCCCTGTAGAGATCTACAGCGACACACCCTTTGACACCGTAGAGATTTTCGACCCATGTCCTACCACAACGTCCCCATTAGAGATCTACAGCTACATACTGTATCACATCGTCACAAGTAGACATCTAAAGCTAACTACTCTACCAATATGTCCCCATTAGAGATCTACAGCGACATACCCTACCACACCGTCCCAAGCAGAGATCTACAGCACCATGCTCTACTGGGCCGTCCCCAGAAGAGATCTTCAGTGCTGTTGTCTACCACACCGTCTCCAATAGAAACATACAGCGCCATACTCTACCACTCCGTCCCCAATAGAGATATACAATGGCATTCTATTCAGCATTGTCCCCTGGAGGGATCTACAACACCATACCCTACCATTCCGTCCCCAGTAGAGATATATCCTCACATTTCCTACCACAACGTCCCCAGTAGAGATCTACAGCTTTATACCCTACCACACCGTCCCGAGTAAAGATCTACAGCGCCATAACCTAGCACACCGTCCCCAGTAGAGTTCTTCAGCAACATAATTTACCACACCGTCCTCAGTAGGGATAAATCGACCAATTCCCTTCCACAACGTCCCCAGTAGAGATCCACAGCGACATACCCTACCACACTGCCCCCAGTAGAGATATATCGTCCCATTTCCTACCACAACGTACCAAGTAGATATCTATAGCTACAAAACCCTATCACACCGTCCTCAGTTGACAACTTAAGAGAACTACTCTACCAATACGTCCGAAGGAGAGATCTTCAGCGACATTCTTTACCACACCGTCCCAATGAGAGATCTACAGTACCATACTCTACTGGACCGCCCCTAGTAGAGATATGCAGTGCGGTTGTTCGCCCCATTTCCTACCACAACGTGCCCAGTAGAGATCTACAGTGTCATACCCTACCATACCGTCCCCGGTAAAGATATACAGCACATTAATCTACTACACCGCCTCGAGTAGAGAGCATCGACCCATTCCCTACCACATCGTCCCCAGTAGAGATATACACTGACATACCCTACCACACCGACCCCAGTAGAGATCTATTGCCCCATTCCCTACCACAACGTCCCCAGTAGAGATCACCGTCCCCGGGAGACATCTAAAGCGAACTACTCTACCAATACTGCCCAGTAGAGATCTTAAGCGACATATCCTACCACACCGTGCTCAGTTGATCTAAAGCACCATACTCTACTGGACCGTCTCCAGTAGAGATCTACAGTGCGGTAGTCTATCAGCAGAGATATACAGCGCCATACCCTACCACTCCGTTCCAAGTAGAGATATACAGTCCCTACCACAACGTCTCAAGTAGAGATTTACAGCGATAAACCGTTCCACACCGTCCCAAGTAAAGGTCTACAACAGCGACATACCCTACCACATCGTTCCCGGTAGAGATCTTTCGCCCCATTCCCTACCACAACTCCCCAGTAGAGATCTGCAGCTACATACCCCACCACAACGTCCCCAGTAGATATATAAAGGGAACTTCTCTACCAATACGTCCCCAGTAGAGATCTACAGCGACATATCCTACCAAACCTTCCCCATTATAGATCTACCATACCACATCGTCTCCTGTAGACATCTACAGCACCATACTATACTGGAGCTTCCCCATTAGGGTATACAGCGCCATACCCTACCACTTCGTCTCAAGTAGAGATATACAGTGTCATTCTCTTCATCATCGTCCCCAGTAGGGATCTTCATTACCATACCCTACCATTCCGTCCCCAGTAGAGATCTTCAGCACCATTCCCTACCACAACGTCCCAAGTAGATATCTATAGCTACATACCCTACCACACCGTCCCCAGTAGACATCTAAAGCGATCTTCATCGACATACCCTACCACACCGTCCCCAGTAGTGATCTACAGCACCATAATCTACCAAACCATCCCCAGTAAAGATCTTAAGCACCATAATCTACCACACCCTCCCCAGTAGAGATATATCAACCAATTCCCTACCACAACGTCCCCAGTAGAGATCTACAGCGACATGCCCTACCAGACCGTCCCCAGTAGAGATCTATCGCCCAATTCCCTACCACAACGTCCTAAGTAGATATCTACAGCTACATACCCTATCACACTGTCCCCAGTAAATATATTAAGCGAACTCCTCTACCAATATCTATCGACCCATTCCATACTACAACGTCCCCAGTAGAGATATACAGCGACATATCCTACCATGACGTCCCAATTACAGATCTACCGCCCCATTCCCTACCACAACGTACCCAGTAGAGATCTACAGCGACATACCCTAATACACCGTCCCCAGTAGCGATCTACAGCACCATATTCTACTGGACCGTCTCCAGTAGAGATCTACAGTGCGGTAGTCTTCGACACCGTCTCCAGTAGAGATATACAGCGCCATACCCTACCACTCCGTCCCCAGCAGAGATATACAGTGTCATTCTCTTCAGCATCGTCCAAAGACACCATACCCTACCTCTCCGTCCCCAGTAGAGATCTTTCGTCCAATTTCCTACCACAACGCCCCCAGTAGAGATCTACAGCGATATACCCTACCACACCGTCACCAGTAAAGATATACAGCGCCATAACCTATTACACCGCCCCAGTAGAGATCTTCAGCAACATAATATACCAAACCGTCGCCAGTAGAGATATATCGACCAATTTCGTACCACAACGTCCCCAGTAGAGATATACAGCGACATGCCCTATCGAGCCGTCCCCAGTAGAGATCTATCGCCCAATTACCTACCACAACGTCCCAAGTAGATATCTACAGCTACATACCCTATCATACCGTCCCCAGTAGACTTCTAAAGCGAACTAATCTACCAATTCATCCCCGGTAGAGATCGAAAGCGACATACTCTAACACACCGTCCCAAGTAGAGATCTACAGTACCATACTGTACTTGACCGCCCACAGTAGAGATCTACAGTGCGGAAGTCTACCACATCGTCTCCAGTAGAGTGATACAGCGCCATACCCTACCACTCCGTCCCCAGTAGAGTAATACAGTGTCATTCTCTTCAGCATCGTCCCAAGTAGGGATCTACAACACCATACCCTACTATTCCGTCCCGAGTAGATATCTATCGCCCTATTTCCCTACCAAAACGTCCTCATAAGATATCTACAGCGACATACACTACCAAATCGTCCCCAGTAAAGATTTTCAGCGACATACCCTAGCACACCCTTCCCAGTTAAGATGTACAGCACCATAATCTACCACACCGTCTCTAGTAGAGATCTATCGACCTTTTCCCTACCACAACGTCCCCAGTAGAGGTATACATCCACATATCATACCAATCTCCCCAGAGATCTATCGCCCCATTCCCTGCCACAACGTCCTAAGTAGAGATCTACAGCTACATATCCTATCACACCGTCCCCAGTAGACATCTTAAGCCAACTACTCTACCAGTACGTCCCCAGCAGAGATTTTAAGCGACATACTCGTAAACACCGTCCCCAGTAGCGATCTACAGCACCATACTCTACTGGACCGTCCCAAGTAAAGATCTACATTGCGGTAGTCTACCACACCGTCTCCAGTAGAGATAAACAGCGCCATACCCTACCACTCCTTCCCCAGTAGAGATATACAGGGTCATTCTTTTCAGCATCGTCCCTAGTAGGGATCTTAAACAATACCCTACCATTCCGTACCCAGTAGAGATCTTCCGTCCAATTTCCTACCACAACGTCCCCAGTAGAGATCTACAACCACATACCTGTCACACCGCCCCCTGTATAGATCTACAGCACATTACTCTACTGGGCCATCCCCAGTAGAGATCTACAGTGCGGAAGTCTACAACACAGTCTCCAGTAGAGATATACAGCGCCGTACACATACATCCGTCCCCAGTAGAGATCTACAGCACCATACTTTACTGGACCGTCCCAAGTGGAGATCTACAGTGCGATAGTCTACCACACCGTCTCCAATAGAGATAAACAGCGACATAGCCTAACACTCCGTCTCCAGTAGAGATATACAGCGTCATTCTCTACAGCATCGTCCCAAGTAGGTATTCACAACACCATACCCTACCACAACGTCCCCAGAAGAGATATACAGTGTCATTCTCTACAGCATCGTCCCAAGTAGGTATTTACAACACCTTACCCTACCATACCGTCCCCAGTAAAAATCAAAAGCACCATAATGTACCACACCAACCCCAGTAGAGATCTATCGACCCATTCCCTACCACAACGTCCCCAGTAGAGATCTACAGTTAAATACCCTATCAGTTTCATTCTCTTCAGCATCGTCCCATGTAGGGATCTACAACACCATACCCTACTGTTCCGTCCCCATTAGAGATCTATCGCCCAATTCCCTCCACATCGTCCCCAGTAGAGATCAACAGCGACATACCTTACCACACCGTCCCAAGTAAAGATCTACAGCTAAATTCCCTACCGCACTGTCTCAAGATATCTAAAACACCATTATCTATCGGCCCATTCCCTACCACAACAGGCCATGTAGAGATCTACAGCGACATAACCTACCCTACCGCCCCCAATAAAGATCTACAGCGTCATACCCTACCACACCGTACCCAGTAGAGATCAACAACACCATAATCTACCACACCGTCCCCAGTAGAGATCTATCGACCCACATTTCCTACCACAACCTCCCCAATAGAGATCTACAGCGACATACCCTACCACACCGTCCCCAGTAGAGAGCTAGCGCTTCATTCCCTACCACAACTCCCCAGTAGAGATCCAGAGCTACATACTCTATCACACCGTCCCCAGTAGACATCTAAAGCCAACTACTCCACCTATACGTCCCCAGTAAAGATCTACAGCGACAAACCCTACTATACCGCCCTCAGTAGAGATCTACCCTACCATACCGTCCCCAATAGAGATCTACAGCACCATACTCTACTGGACCGTCCCCAGTAGAGATCTAAAGTCAACCCCTCTCTAGCTGAGCAATACAGCGCCATACCCTACCATTTCGTCTCAAGTATAATTATACAGTGTCATTCTCTTCAGCATCGTCCCCTGTAGGGATCTTCAACAGCATACTTTACCATTCCGCCCCCAGTAGAGATCTATCGCCCCATTCCCTACCGCACCGTCCCCAGTAAATATCTGCAGCGCCATACCCTACCACACCGTCCCCAGTAGGGATCCACAGCACCATACCCTACCATACGTCCCCAGTAGATATATATCGCCCCATTCCCTCCACTGATTGTGTACACGTTAGAACCGCCTCGCCGCTATGATAACATAAAAATAGAATGATGTGGACAGAACGTAAAGAGGAACCTCCAAAAACAAAATTTGCCCAAGCATTGAAACCGGCAACATGTAAACAACTCATGGCTCTTTCCGTTCCTTTCTGTTTATTTCACTAAGCCGGTTTGAAAAGAACTACCCGTAAATGAATGAGGCTGGCTACTACAAATTAAAAAAGTGATAGTTCCGTCCCGACATGACTGAAAAATATTGTCTCTGGTACATAAAACAAACAAAAATATGAGACGCGTCATGAGAAGACGTGATTTTGCAAAGGTGCAGCTCAGCTGCAATGACATCTTCCTAGGGGGTTTTAGCTCCAAACTCACTAAAAGAAAAATGACCTTTCTCCCCAGCTCCCTAAAATGATTTCCTTGCTCCCAGATTCCTGAAACTAAAATGTTCTCTTCTAGTAATCCCCAACTACCTTGCTCCCAGATTCCTGAAACTAAAATGTTCTCTTCTAGTAATCCCCAACTCCCTTGAAATGTTTCCAGTTCTCCCAAGCTCCCTGAAAACAAATGTCCCTGCTACCCAGCTACCTAAAACCCGTGATAGGGTCCCAAATTTATTGAAGTCTTTTGTCGCTCACAATCCTGGTTGTCTCATACCTGGTCGAAAGCCCCAAAGACACATTTGCTCATGCTGCAGCTTAAAGTGATAAGCTGAATATCGTTTCTACTGCGCTTTACGTGTTACACCGCGTTTGGTTTGCGTATAGCGAACGTGCTGTATTAGTAAGAGCAATGGATCCACCCAAAATTGTCGCTGGTTCGAGCATTAGCCGAGGCTTCGTTTGTGACAGTAAGGCAGTCACTGCCTCTAAGCTCATCGGTAAATGGTCAGAAATTAATCAACTCTGCACAGATTGAAATTAAAAATGCGAGATCGGATAATTATCAGTGCTGTCACGACAGCATCAGTGCTGTCACGATACCAGTGCTGTTACGGTCATAATCATTTAAAATACTCAAAACGCATCAAATAAAAGTGATTGTTTTTGGTATGTAATGATGCTATACAGAACTTATTTTTGGTTTAATCCTACAAGATTATGTCTACAAAAATAAAGCACTTCAGAGAACAAATCACAGTATGTACATTTTCATTGAAGCTCTCTCCCTCGTTAATTCATTGAAAGTATTTAAGTTTTGTGTTAACTATTGTGACAAGTTATATATACCCCCACTTACAGATTGGGGAAGTCTTATCATATGAGCGTTTTACGCAAGAAAGTTTGTTCGTGACAGCATTGATATTTTTTAAGGGTACCATACAATTTATTAATGCTGGTGCACTATTTTATAAGTTAAACTCGGCATATTTTATTTCTTTTTTTTTCTATATGCTTTTGTAAATAAAACTATCTCATTAAATAAGATAAAATGGGCAATTATTTTTTTATCGTTTTGCCTATTTTGATTGATCCATTTTGTGATAATGACCCATATAAACTAATTTGTATGGATGATTGACTTTGACCACTTTCCCTGGACAGTCTCAGACATGATCTGACTTTTAAACAGTAATCAGCGTAATCAGACGGTCAGTCGGTAGCGTAGAAGCTTTGGAGGCCCAAGCAGCCCTTCTATTTATTTAGTTGAGCAAGACAGCATTAACTCACAACAGTTATGGTTAATACTCAAAAAAGCGTTGGCTTTGTCCAGACATAGCTGAAAACATGTTTAAGTGTTGACTCGATACATACAATCAGATAAAGAAGGACGGCTCCCGTGGCCGAGCGGTTAAGAGCGCTGATTCTTAATCACACGATCATCTCACCGCTGTGTCTGGTGTGGGTTCGAGACCCTCTCTGGCCACATGTGAGACAAGCCAAGTTCTGCTTGCGGGTGTGCCAGGTGGTTCTTTCGTTTTCGTCCCACCTTCTGATTGGCCGTTATCGTATGAGCTGAAATAATCTTGAATGGGACGTGCAACTGATTTATAAAAGTGGGAATGTAAATCCTAAACGACGATTGAAATTTTATGCTCATAAGAACATTTATATCCATCATAAGTGTTAGTTTTGCATTCGTAAAAGCATTTTAATTAACTTGTTTATCAGGGGAGCGCGGTGGGATAGATTGCTAGATCTTCCATGTCAGATCTTAGGAAGCATGATAAAGGCTCTCTGAAGAGCTTAAAGTAGCCTAAACATCATCTCATTAATATGCTCACTGCTCTTTAAGGATCTAAGTTATATATTCATATCCTTCAATGGGGGAACTATCAGTGGTTTAAGGGTGATGTCGTTACACCGTCCCAAGTAGAGATCTACAGTGACACAACCTACCGCAATATTCACAGAAGGTTTCTATAGCAACATACTTTATGGCCTGCGCAGTATTGATCTACCGCGCCATACTCTATTATAATGTTTCCAGGAGGTTCTTCAGCGCTATAGTATACCAAAACGTCCCCAGTGGAGATATACAGCGTCATACTCTTATACACCGTCCCCAGGGAGAATCTACAACGTCATACCCTTCCAGAATGTCCCAAGTAGACATATACAGCGCCATTATCTACCACAACGTCCCCGATATAGAAATAAACCGAAATTCCCTTCAGCATCGTCCCCAGTAGGGATCTACAACAACATACTCTACCACACCGTCCCCAGTGGATATCTTAAGCGACATACTATACCAATAGGTTCCCAGTAGAGATCTACAGCACCATATTCTACTGGACCGACCGCAGTAGAGATCTACAGTGCGGTATTCCACCACACCGTCTCCAGTTGAGATATACAGTGCCATAACCTACCACTCCGTCTCCAATAGAGATCTACAGCACCATTTTCAACTAGACCGTCCCAAATAGAGACAGTGCGGTAGTCTACAACACCGTCTTAAGTAGAGATATACAGCGCTATACCCTACAATACAGTGTTTCCCAACAGCATCGTCCCCAGTAGAGATCTACGACACAAAACTCTACCATCCCGTCCACAGAAGAGATCTATCGCCCGATTCCCTACAACGACGTCCCCAGTAGACACCTATATCGACATACCCTATCACACCTTTCCGAGTAAAGATCTACAGCGCCATACCCTACCGAACCGTCCCAAAAGGAGATCTATAGCCACTTTATCTACCAAACCGTCCCCAGTAGAGATATATCGCCCTATCCCCTACCACAACGTCCTCAGTAGAGATCTACAGCTACATACCTTATCACATCGTCCCTAGTAGACATCTGAAGCGAACTACTCTATTTTTTATCAATACGTCCCCAAGTAGAGATCTAGAGCGACATACCCTACCACAACGTCCCCAGTAGAGATCTCCAGCTCAAAGCTCTACTGGGCCGTCCCCAGTAGAGATCTAAAGTGCGGTAGTCTACCACACCGTCTTCAGTAGAGATAAACAGCGCCATACCCTACCACTCCGTTCCTAATAGAGATATACAGTGTCATTCTCTTCAGCATCGTCCCCAGTAGGGATCTTCAACACCATACCCTACCATTCCGTCCCCAGTAGAGATCTATCGTCACATTTCCTACCACAACGTCCCCAGTAGAGATCTACAGCGTCACACCCTACCACACCGTCTCCAGTAAAGATCTAAGGCGTCATACCCTATCGCTTCGTCCCCAGTAGAGTTTTTCGTCACCATAATCTACCACACCGTCGTCAGTAGAGATAAATCACGTTTATGTGAATTTCCAGCATTGTATCTATCGGCAATGTTTTTTGATATTGGCTTGTAAATAATGCACGTTGCGGAAGATTATTGCGCTGTATATCTCTACTGGGGACGTTGCGGTAGAGTATGTCAATGTAGATCCCTACTGGGGACGTTGGGATACAGTATAGAACTGCAGTTACCTATCGGGGATATCGCGGTACAGTATTTAGATCTCCACTGGGGACGTTACGGTAGAGAATGGTGCAGTAGATCCATACTCTACCTGAGGTGATGATCAGAAATTGATCGACTCAGTATCAGAAGATAGATCCCTACTGGGGACGTTTTGGTAGACTTTGTGGATGTAGATCTCTAATTGGGACGTTACGGTAGATAATGGTTCTGTAGATTCCTACTGGGGACGTTTCAGTAGAGTATGGCGCCGTAAGTGTCTTCTGTTGACGTGCCAGAGTATGGCGCAGTAGCTCCTTACTGGGGACGGTATAGTACAATATGACGATATAGATCCCTAGTGTCGACGTAGCGGTAGAGTATGGCATTTTAGATCTTTAACCCTACAGTAATTTTATATAACGGATCGTTCCAAGGCGAAACTTCTGTTGTAGGTCTAATTGTTTTGTGTTGTGGAGTAGAATTGTGCTGTTTGGGCCCTATGTGCGTTTTCATATTTTAGTTCAGTTCGGGTAACTGAGTGGCCGCCTACTGGAGAATAGCTGCTCATTCGGCTTACGACATGTTTTCATGGTTTAAGTACTTAAGTGTTATTTTATTTTTTCCCACCTCTCTTTTATGGAGTGGGATTGTATTTCTGATTGTGTCATTCCCTGATCATTTCCATTTGTACTTTTTTGGAACGTAGACGGAATATTTCCATCGGTATTCCGTTAAACCTGGAACGAGGTACCGAAGTGGAGCGGAGAGACAGTTAGCCAGCTGATCTATTTGGCACGATGTAGTAGAATATGGTGCTGTAGATCTCTACTGGGTACATTACTGTAAAATAGGGCGCAAAAGATCCGTATTCTTGATGCTGTGGTAGTGTTTGGCGCTTTTGATATCCTCCGGTGACGATGATGAAGAGTATGGTTCTTCAGATCTCTACTGGTTACATTGAGGATGTGGTACTGTAGATCTCTACTAGGGACTTGTGGTAAAGTATGGTGCAGTAGATACCAACTAGGAACGTTGTGGTAGAGTATGGCGCTGTGAACCCCTACTGTTGACGTTGTATTAGAGTAGGCCGCATTAGATCTCTGCTGGGGACGATGTACTTGAGTATTGCGGTATACATCACTACTGGGGATTTTGCGGTAGACTATGGCGCTATAGGTCCCTACTGGGGACGTTGTGGTAAAGAATGACTAATATGATCTCTTCTGGGTACGTTGCGCTAGACTGTGGCGCTACAGATATCGACTGGGACAATCATTACTGGAGAAGTTTTGGTATAAATGGAGCGCTATGTCAACCCTCGGTATGTTGTGTTAGAGTATGGCAATGTACGTACATTATTGGGTACGTTGCGGTAGAGTACGGCACTGTATATCCCTACTGTGTACGTTGCGGTAGGGTATAGCGCTGTTTATCTCTACTGGGACGTTGCTGTATAATAATGCGGTATATGTATCTACTGGGAACGATGCGGTAGAATATTTCAACAAGTTGGCTTCTTTAAAAAGAAACCAATGAAAAGGTCAGCAGCCGTTTGTTATAAGAGATATTCCCTTTTGCTCTAAATTTCAGTGTTGTTGATTCTCTGGTTCGTCATTGATTTCGATTTTCATACATTTCAGTTTCGTTTCCTATACATGAATGTCGTTTCTTGTAATGAAGCTTGACCAGTGTGTGTATCTGTTGCTCAAGGCAATGACAAAATTTTTGATGATATGGAATCAAAGCTGATACTAAAGGGAGCACGATTACAATCAATATGTCGATTTGTAGAAAACCATTTTGCAGTGCAGTCAATTTGTGACAGAGTTCTGAATTTTGACCTGCAGCCACACTACCAGAAACAGACCCATAGTGCGATGTGATGGACTAAAAGTCAGCCATATAGAGTTTCTGTAGTTTCTGTACCCCTCGTCAGGGTATATAGGATGTAATCCTAGATGCGCTATGATAAGCAGTCACCACGATCGAGATTGCTTGCTAGATATTTACCGCTATTTGACGGGGAGTGTCAACAATTGATAAATTAAATTGATTGTGGTGAACTGTCTAGTCCCTATAGACGGGTTCACTATTTTTTAGTAACCGCTTTGTGTGACAAAACGCGTAATTGAGGGAGAGCAGTCGATCATGGGTACAATTTTCTTCATATTCAAAGTAAACACTGTGGAAAAGGTCCTGAGGGACCTTTTCCATTAACGATCCCTCCTCGGACCTTGTGGTAAACTATGGTGCTGTATATCTGTACTAGGTACGTTGTTGTAGAGTATAGCGCTGTGGATCCTTACTGGGGACGTTGCTGTAGAAAAGTATACAAGTGCATATCCCTACTGGAGACGTTAAGATAAAATATGGCAATGTAGATCCCTACTGGGGGACGTCGGTCCTTGTGGTAAACTATGGTGCTGTATATCTGTACTAGGTACGTTGTTGTAGAGTATAGCGCTGTGGATCCTTACTGGGGAAGTTGCTGTAGAAAAGTATACACGTGTATATCCCTACTGGAGACGTTAAGATAAAATATGACAATGTAGATCCCTACTGGGGACGTCGGACCTTGTGGTAAACTATGGTGCTGTATATCTGTACTAGGTACGTTGTTGTAGAGTATAGCGCTGTGGATCCTTACTGGGGACGTTGCTGTAAAATGTATACAAGTGTATATCCCTACTGGAGACGTTAAGAAAAATATGGCAATGTAGATCCCTACTGGGGACGTCGGACCTTGTGGTTAACTATGGTACTGTATATCTGTGTATATCTGTACTAGGTACGTTGTTGTAGAGTATAGCGCTGTGGATCCTTACTGGGGACGTTGCTGTAGAAAAGTATACAAGTGTATATCCCTACTTAAGACGTTAAGATAAAAGTTGGCAATGTAGATCCCTACTGGGGACGTCGGACCTTGTGGTAAACTATGGTGCTGTATCTCTACTGGGTAAGTTGTGGTATAGAATTACATTATGTTTCAACAAGGACCGATTTTGCTGGGTTAACTATGGCGCTATTTATCTCTACTTGTGCTGGTGTGGTAGAGTATGGCACAGCAAATCCCTTTTGGGACCGTTGCGGTAGAGTATGTCGCTGTATGTTTTTCTTGGGGGCGTTGCAATTAGTATTGCACTGTTGCTCCCTTCTGAAAACGTTGTGGTAGAATATGAAGCTAACGGTCTGTACTGAGAACGATGTGGTAGAGTATGGCACTGAAGTTCCCTACTCGTGACCTTGAGCTAAACTATGCCGCTTTATATCTTTATAGGGTACGTTGTGATAAAGTATCAGTAATGAAGATAATTATTTTTCAAAATGCGTACTGTAAGCATCAAAATAAATAAATGTACAGAGCATATCGAAAAAACAACTGTGTACACGTTTTCTGAGGATTCTTATTCTAACCTCTCATACAGAATCAAACTTATAGATATGTGTAGACGTATGGTAAAGACCATTTATTCAAGTATAAAAATTCAAGTAAACTACTGTATGGCGCTAAAGATCCCTACAGGGAAAGTTGCAATAAAGTACGGTACGGTAGATTCCTACTGGGTACGTTGCGGCAGAGAATGGCCTGGTAGACACCTTCTGGCATCATTGTGGTAGAGTATGTCATTATAAATCCCTACTGAAGACGTTTCAGAATAAAATCGCACTATAAATCCTTATTGGAGACGTTTCGATAGAATATATCGCTCTTCCGATCTCTACTGGTGCTGGTGAAATAATATCATTTGGCGTGTCACCAGTGAACTATTCAGATTCAGATCTCTACTGGAAACGTTGTGGTAGATTTTGGGACTATATGTCTCTACTAGGTACGCTTTGGTAGAGCATGGCACAGAATATTCTACTTGGTACCGTGCGGTAATTTTTGGCACTGTAGATCTGGGACGTAAGACAAACGTACTCTAAAACTTTGAGATTTTTTATACGTCCGGCACACGCCTCAGTCGCGCGCTAATGTGTGAATGCTAAAGCGAGTTAAAGGTACAAATTAATTTTTATACGTCCAAAATCTTCAGCGTGTTGACATTTTTCATACGCCGGGCGCGCGTTTGGGTTATACGCTAATGTGTGACTGCTGTTTAAACGAATATATCGAGAAAAAAAACAACTTTATTAAACATGCCTGTTTCTCGGCTGTTTATAAGAACTTTATGGAGCACGATAGCCTTGTGGTAGAGCACCGGACCGAATAGAGAGGTATGTGGTTTGATTCTCACCAGGGGTTTCCGGGTCGTGTCCTTGAGCAAGACAACATTAACTCACAACAGTGATGGTTCATACTCAAAAAGCGTTGGCTTTGTCCAGACAAAGCTGAAAACATGTTAAAGTGTTGACTCGATACATACAATCAAATAAAAAATGACGGCTTCCGTGGCCGAGCGGTTAAGAGCGCTGTTTCTGAATCACTCGATCATCCCACCGCTTTGTCTGGTGTTGGTTCTAGACCCACTCTGGCCACATGTGAGAGAAGCCAAGTTCTGCTTGCGTGTGTGCCAGGTGGTTTTTCTCGGGGTTCTCCCGTTTTCGCCCCACCTTCTGATTGGCCGTTCTGATATGAGCTGAAATAATCTTGAAAGGGACGTGAAACTGATTTGAAAAATCAAAGTTGGGGTGGGGGGAAGGGGGGTAATTGAACTCTTATGTTCACAAGAACATTTATATCCATCATAAGTGTTAGTTTTGCATTCGTAAAAGTATCTTAATTAAATTGTTTATCGGGGCAGCGCAGTGGGCTAGATTGCTAGATCTTCCATGTCAGATCTTAGGAAGCATGATAGAGAGGTAATCAAAAAATGACGCAATCAGAAATAAATTCCCACTCCTTAAACCGAGGGGTGGGAAATGGGTCGCATGTACGTGTCCTTTCATGCCTAAAACTAACAACTAGAGCCTTAGCTTTGTCCGGCAGGACAATTACTGAAACATCGTTTACTGGGGCCCCCGGGGCCTAAAGAAATAGATGGGCTGTTTGTGTCTCCAGGCAAAGCTTCTTTGCTACTGACTGACCATCTAATTACTGGTTATCCGCTCAGAGCTTGCCCAGGAAAAGTGGTTTCAAGTCAAACCCTCCATACCTATAAGCCTTTTTGGCTTGGTTTGATGCATATTTCAAGCACTTGTTGGATGACATGACATCCTCATTTTGGGTAAAAGTCCCATAAAGTGGAGGCAACGTCCCGACATGACATTGGCTGTTGACTTGGACGTAAAGCATTAATTCAAACAAACAAAATCGTTTACTGAGACGTAAATAAATAAAAAGCTATCAGACTGTGATATAAATATATATATAAGTATAAACTAATCTGCCGGACTAATAGCAAGGATGAAACTGGTACTATATATACCCTTCATTTTCAAATTTTACTTTATGCAGGTGGGTTTAAAGTCGAATACTACAATGTACATTTACTCTTATAGACAGTGAATGTTACACATGAACGTCATCGAATAAAATTAAGATATGAAAATACTATTATAATATATTACTTTTATTATGAATTAGACCATGAAAAGGACTTATTATGTGTAGTAAATTGACAAAATATGTTAAAACATATATTAGTCTATTTATATTTAGCTTAATATAGCTTTTTAAAAAGAAGGATAACTCTCTCTTTAAAAGTGTTATAACGACATCCGCCGTACTCGGCAGCGATATAAAGACGTACTCAGTACGGACGTGCTGGGCAAGGATGTTGCAACTAGACCCTTCTCAAATATGGCTCATAGTATCTGCCTTTCACTGTTAAATTTTATGATACCATTTTACATATGAAATAGGCCCTACATGGATTGTCTACGGGATTTACTACGATTTGAGCCATTAAATGTCATAAAATTAGCCCGAGAGCCAGCAGTATGTTTATTCATGTTGTTGAGGCCAAAAGGTTTGAAGGCATGTCCTGAAGCAGAAAAGTATGCTGAATTCAAAAATCAAAGTCTTAGAAAAATCCGACGGTACACAACTTGGCAATATGCGAACAAATACCCCCGGCATGACCCCCTTTTAAAATAGCGCAGAAATGGGTATATACATACAAGATCAATCATATCTCAGCAACTACTTGTCCTAAATCATTGAATATGGTATCAAATTAAAGCAAAGATATATTTCTTTCATCTCACGGTAACATTTGCAAATTATCAAATTTGCATTTTCATGAAAATTAATGAATACATGGAAAATCACTGAAAAATGAGAGAAACACTGTGGTATATAGGGAGCTAATTTGACCTACCTTGTACCCTCAAGACAATTTTCTAGGCGTGCCAAATCAATCATTGAGATCCCAAAGATTTTTTGTCCTCAAAGATAAACTTGTTTTCACTATGAAAAATGTATGGTTTCCATGGCATTTGTTAACATGATTCTTGAGCATGGGGGTATACATAAAAATGGTCATATATCCGCTGTTACTTACCCCAGACCACTAATCTTGGTCTCATTTGAAAGCTTTGGCATTGCCCTTTTATCCTATGATTAGTTATGCAAGACATATAATTTTATGTTCATGAATTTTAATGAAAACATGAAATATGATAGAAAAATCATTAAAATCCATAAATAAACCAATTTCAGGCCCAAACTATCATTATGACACTTTGTTATTGAACCAGTAATATCATATGACAAATCAGTTGATGGCATTGGCCCTAAATAAAAATTATCTAATTTGCATATTCATGAATATTAATAAAAATGTCGAAAGTCGAAGAAAGGTGCAAGGTGCAAGGTGTTGTGTTGGATGGATTATGAGATCTATCTTGCATCCCTGAAACCAATTTTCATGGCTACCAGTGTGATTAAATGGGCCACCAAAATGCCATTAAACATTGTCCTCAACAATGAACACATTTGCCTGATCTAAACTTTCATGGTTTCAACACCAATCCGGTGACTCTAAAGAATAGGCGGTACTCACAAAAAATGTTCATATACCAACAATGGTATGCTCTAGAATACTATAATTGGTCTGACAGTGATGCTTGGACCTAGCAATTTAATCTTAATTATAAATACATATTATTGAAATCATTGAATTTGCTTATGCATGAAAATTGATAAAACACACAAGAAATCGGAGAAAAATCGTGGAAAAAAATAGGTGGTATACATGCAAAATCACATGTACCATAGCTTTAAATGAACCTGGGATACTAAAAGTAGTATCAAATCAACGTTAGGTCACTGTACTAGGACCCTAAAGTCTCGTATATGAATGATCTGATTTTCAATTTCATTAATTTTTATGAAAACTTCATAAATACGCATGAAAAAATGGAAAAATAAAACGGGTAAACCTACAAAATGACTTGTATCTCGACAACCAAAATCCCTGACATGCTGAAAATGGCATTAAATGATTGCTAGGGCAATATTTTACCATCTTGTACCAAAATATGTCATTTGATTTTTTATTTTACGTATTTAACAAAACCTTTCGAAATTATAGGAAAATTACGGGAAAAAATTAAGGAGGTGAACAAAGAAAATCGCACGTATCTTGGCTACTGATAGACCTAGATAGTTATAATTGGTATCAAATAGTTGCTGGGACAATATTCTATAACCATTTTATCTGATATTTAAATTATTAGGTATTTCTCTCGATTGGAAATTAATGAGATTTATAAAAATAAGTGTAAAGTCAACGAGAAATGAAGGAGGTCCACCAAAAAATGGCTTGTATCTCGACTAGCAATAGCTGTAGAGAACTCCACATGGTATCAATTAATAGCTAGGACAATGTTTGATTGTCATGCATTGAGATATACAAGGCTTGCTCGCTGGCAACCAAGATTCAATAAAATTTTGTTGGGGCACAATCTTCAATTTTCTGATAATATTACAATTTTTGAAATTTTATTTAACATTTGCAAAATTAAAAATATAGTTATGCTATCAGACTGCCATTCAGACTGTAGTGCATTATCCTAGCTTTCTATTGATACCACTTTCAGTGGTCTAAAGAAATTGGCTGCTGAGATATAAGCGATTTTGTTGGTACACCCCTTCATTTTTCGTTGATTTTTCTCTATTTTATATAAATCTCATTAATACACATACAACAAAAATCACTGTTGGTTTATATATCAGATTATTTAATTATATGAAATTGTCCCTGCAATCATTTGATACCAGTTATAGCTCTCTATGCCCATCGGTAGCCAAGATATATGTGATTAACTATGTATACCGCCTTAACTTTTCCGTAATTTGTCTCAAATATCGAAAGGTTTTGTGATATTTATAAAGCAAAAAATCAAATGACTTATATATTGTAGTACAGAATGGTATAATATTGCCCTAGCAACGATTTGATGCCATTTTCAGCGTGTTAGAGCTTTTGGTTATCGAGATACAAATAAATTTGTAGGTTTGCCCGTTTAATTTTTCCAATTTTCATTCCTATTTATGAAGTTTTCATTAACATTCATGAACTGGAAAATCGATCATTCTTATATGAGACTTTAGGGTCCTAGTACATTCCCATAGCATTCATTTGATACTTCTTTCAGTATCCTAGGTTTGTTAAAAGCTATGATACAAGTCTTTTTCCAAGATTTTTCTGTGCTATCTTGTGCGTTTTATTAAATTTTCAAGAATATGCAAATTCAATCATTTGCACAATAGGTATTAAGGTTAAACTGCTAAGTCCATGCATCACTATCAAAACAATTTTAGTATTCGAAAGCATACTATTGTTGGTTTATGAATATTTTTGTGAGTACAGCCTATTCACGCTAGGGAGGGGTGTGGAAACCGCGGTATGTAATTTTACATCATGCAAATGTGTTTGTTGTTGAGTACAATATTTTAAGGCATTATGGTTGTCCATTTGACTACACTGGCAGCCACGAAAATTGGTTTCAGGGATACAAAATGGATCTTATAACACATCCAACACCTTGCGATGGCTATAGTTTTTTCCCTCGTTTTTCCTTGATTTTATTAATATTCATGAATATGCAAATGAGATAATTTCCATTTAGGGCCAATGCCATCAACTGATTTATCATATGATATTACTGGTTCAATAACAAAGTGTCACAATGATAGTTTGGGCCTGAAATTGGTTTAGCTATGGATTTTAATGATTTTTCTGTCATATTTCATGTTTTCATTAAAATTCATGAATATGAAAATTATATATCTTGCATAACTAACCATAGGATAAAAGGGCAATGCAAAAGCTTTCAAATGAGACCAGGCTTAGTCTGGGGTAAGTAACAGAGGATATATCACCAATTTTTTATGTACACCCCCATGCTCAAGAATCATGTTAACGAATGCCATGGAAAACATATATTTTTCATAGTGAAAACAAGTTTATCTTTGAGGACAAAAATTCTTTGCATCTCTGGGACCCCAATGATTGATTTGGCACGCTTAAAAAATTTCTTGAGGGTGCAAGGTAGGTCAAATTAGCTCCCTAGATACCACAGTGTTTCTATCATTTTTCAGTGATTTTCCATGTATTCATTAATTTTCATGAAAATGCAAATTAGATAATTTGCAAATGTGACCGTGAGATGGAAGGGGTATATATGTGCTTTAATTTTGTACCATGTTCAATGATTTAGGGCAAGTAGTTGCTGAGATATGATTGATCTTGTATGTATATACCCATTTTTGCGCTATTTTAAAAGGGGGTCATGTCGGGGGTATTCGTTCGCATATTGCCAAGTTGTGTACCGTCGGATTTTTCTAAGACTTTGATTTTTGAATCCAGCATACTTTTTGGCTTCAGAACATGCCTTCAAACCTTTTGGCCTCAACAACATGAATAAACATATTGCTGGCTCTCGGGCTAAATCGATATCCAATACAATGTCTTTTAAATATTTTCCTTATCAATTATGTTTTAGACGAGTTCAACCTGTGGAAACGGTGTATTAGAAAAACGGTGAGACAACGGGGGTTAATCGGAAAAAATGTGAAGCATCGGGCGATGTGTCGGTGAGACATCGGGATTTACAATGGTGACACGGTACGTAGTTTTAATCTTCTTTTTGTTTTGTTCCGACATGGCTGGGTGACGTTGCATGTTAAAATTCTGTTTGCTGCAGGAGCTGTAGAAATCATTATTGTTCTTTATTATGTAAACAGTTTGTAAACAAATATTCCAAGAAACGCGTGATTGTGCGCCCCATTTTAGAGGGCATGCCTTTAAAGGCCACGAAAACACATTTTCGTTTGATTTTCTAGTAAAAGAAATGGACCAAGAAGGTCACGTTGGTATTTGTAAATGAATAATAGTATACTTGAAAATTCCCACAAAAATAAAATCTCGCCAAGCATTGCAAAGGGATTTAATGCTAGGTGCATTTACATAATGTGAGGCATCGGGCAAGTTGTGTGAGACAACGGGGCGAACTTTGTGAGTCATCGGGCAATCAAACCTTATTGCATTTCCGATTATAAACGCTCTAGAGCTATTTTTGATCAAGGTAATTTCATTATTTCATATTCCGCATCATCTTCGACCCTTTCTTATTGGGAAATTAAAGTGCTAGACCGCCACGGCGAGAGCGCATAGATAATTGAGCAGGGCTGGAATCTTGTTGTTAATCGACCACACTTCCGGTCGTACTTGATTGGACGAGGCAGCTTCGATTGTGTCACACTAAATAGCGCATGCCGGCTCGGGTATGAAAGCTTACGTTGAACCGAGCTGTCAAGAGTCTTTTCGGTCTGTGGTTATCGCAGTGGATTTTTACGTGGTCATACAGTGAAATTAGTGCTGAGAGATCGCAAGCGTTTTGGAAACGCTTATACTTGTGTTACTCGGATAGTCATGTCGAAAATCCTCATTTTCCCCCATGAGAAAATAAATGTCCAGTCGTGTGAACTGAGCAACAAAAGGAGACCGAACCTGAAGTTAACATCAATTAATACCATCAGGTATGCATTGTCCCGGTATATTAAAAAAGCTAATCAAACTTGGGAACCTGTCGAAATGTCATGTTTTACGAATCAGTTATTATTATTGATATTATTATTATTATTATTATTGATTAAGTTTTACGTGCCTTAAAAGCCAATTACATGTACTAATCAATAGGTGGGGCGAAAATAGAAGTACTTTAGGAAAAAGCACCTGACACACCTGCAAGCAGAACTTGACTTGTCCCACATGTGACCCGTGTGGGACTCGAACCCTACACCCACGTGGCGCTCGTGGGGATCGAACCCAGGACCTCTCGTTCCAGAGTCTGACGCTCTACCGCTTCAGCTACCGCGCTCTAGCGGGGGCTGTGACTGTGGTATCTTTGTCCCTAGATCTCACAAGAAACGTTAAGCTTCGACACGCAATCATCTGGCACCTCAGCGGTTGACATCAGAGAGGGCATTTCAGGCCCTGATAATTTTGGGAAAGAAGCTACCCCAATAGATACTGTTCCATATTATTTCCAAAGATTGGACCTGCGTTTACTGTTATAATTTTCCCAGTCTTCAAATCGGCAACCGACCAGTAACCACTGGTGACATTCCAAAGTGACAACCATCACTCCATTGGGACTCGGGCGTAATTACGAAAACTTGACAATGCAATATACAGATTTTTTTCAGCTGTAAAAATTGAAAAAAATCATCGGAACAATTTGGATATTTTTCTTATTTTTGCTCAAAACATAGATTGTGGGCACACGTTAGAACCGCCTCGCCTCGTTTTCCTGATGGTGTTTGTGTGATGGCGAGATTAGTCCTTAAAATTTAGATCTCACAAGAGATGCGAATTTTGAACTGCTTTGGTCCGCAATTTCAACTGAAGAAATTTAAGAATTGGAGACAGTATCTTTTCCAATTATTCTTACACGTTTTCATTTGCTTCAGCTTCATTTAACCAGCGAAAAAAAAAAAACTATATATATGCGAACACTTCAACAGTGCGATATGACGGACGCCGCGGACGAGGAACGTCCGAGTTCTCATCACTGCCGGTGATTAACGTGTGTTTATAGCATCCGTAATTGGGATAGATATGATCCCACTCAAAACAACAATCATGTACTGGCTAGAATTAAGAAATTAAAGTTTTATTCGATTCAAATTTGGTTGCTCCCCGGCGACACACACAACTTGCCCGGTGACTCACCAAATAATCAATCACCCGGCTGAATCTCGATTTTCCCAGTCTTTTTTACACATTTTCTGAAGGTTGATAATCAGGAGCTAACTTTTCTATATTCACCAATCTGAATTAAGGTTGTTTACATTTGTAATTCGATGTAAGCATAAAAATAAGCAATAATACAACCGAAAGTCAACTGAAATGTTTGAGTAGTAAAATGGGGCGCACTGTGGCGATTAAACAAAGGCAGTGGCTAGGGATACGGTACCGTATCTTTAGCCTGTGGGCCTGGCGGCTAGAGATACGGTACCGTATCTGTAGCCTATATATCGGAAATGGCTAAAGGTACGGTATAGATTAAAAATCGATAATATAATATTTTCAGGTGAGTTTTTGTCGAATTATTGCAAGTATCCTAAATGGCTAAAGGTACGGAAGACTAGAGACACAGCCTTAAGAAAACAATGTTAATGTATAAAGTTTAGAGATTTCAATTTTATTTCTAACCCCGTGGAACGAATTGTTATATTTGAGTGTGTGTTTGTGCAATATTACCATTATCTACAGTTATCTGACCGACATCAAAGGATATAAAGCCAACTCGCAGTATGAAAGTTTCTAACGATGCGTGAAGATAATAACAAGCTAATATTAGCCTCGATACGATGCCCGCGCCTCAATGTGCGAACAACAAAGAAAACAGTAATGAAGTGTTGATTTATTTTGTCCTGCCACTAAACCTCTGAAGTAAGACATTGGCATTGTTTGATTTGCCAATTATTATTAGGCGAATGCTTTTAACGTTTGTTATGGTTAAGTAAGTAACTGCAATATAAACTAGAATTTGTTTTCTATGTGAAAACTGATGTCTCCCCCCTTTCTACGTGCATGTCCAAAATATGCAAGCAAGAGTTATAGTTCTTGTACATCACATATCCTGTCATTCTGTTTTATAAGTGTACCAAGTTTTATTGAAATATCTCTTACGGTTTTCAAGTTATAGAGGGGGGACGAAATTGTACGGAAAATAATCGAAGGGAAATAACTCCAAAGATATGAAAGCAAGAGTAATGATTCTTGTGCATCATGCTTTATAAGTGTACCATGTTGTTTCATTGAAAAATCTCTAATGGTTTTTGAGTTATAGAGCAGACACGAAATTGTATGGAAAATAATCAAAGGGAAATAACTCCAAAGATATGCAAGCAAGAGTTATGGTTCTTTAGCATGACACATCATCTCATTGTGCTTTATAAGTGTACCAAGTTTCATTGAAATATTTCTTATGGTTTTCAAGTTATAGACTGGACATGAAATTGTATGGAAAAATAATCAAAGGGAAATAACTCCAAAGATATGAAAGCAAGAGTTATAATTCTTGTGCATGACACATCGTCTCATCGTGCTTTATAAGTGTACCAAGTTTCACTGAAATTTCTCTTACGGTTTTCAAGTTATAGGGTGGACACGAAATTGTATGGAAAATAATCAAAGGGAAATTTTGACTTGTACCTACCCTATATGCACTTTTAGTGATAACGGGGTACCAATTAAAGGGAAATTACTCCAAAGATATGCAAGCAAGAGCTATGGTTCTTTAGCACGACACGTTATCTCATCGTGCTTTATAAGTGTACCAAGTTTCATTGAAATAACTCTTACGATTTTCGAGTTATAAAGCGGACACGAAATTGTATGGAAAATAATCAAAGGGAAATAACTCATAAAATACTCAAGCCAGAGTTATGGTTCTTGTGCATGACACATCGTCTGATCATGCTCAATAAGTGTACCAAGTTTTATTGAAAAATCTTAAATAGTTTTCAAGTTATACAGCGGACACGAAATTGTATCGAAAATAATCAAAGGGAAATAACTCCAAAAATACTCTAGCCAGAATTATGGTTCTTAGCCATGACACATCGTCTTGTCGTGGTCTACAAGTGTACCAAGTTTCATTGAAAAATCTTTAACGGTTTTCAAGTTATACAGCGGACACGAAATTGTATCAAAAATAATCAAAGGGAAATAACTCCAAAAATACTCAAGCTAGAGTTATGGTTCTTGTGCATGACACATCGCCTCGTCGTGGTTTACAAGTGTACCAAGTTTCATTGAAAAATCTTTAATGGTTTTCAAGTTATAGAGCGGACACGATTTGCAACGGACAGACGGACGGACGGACGCACGGGGAAAAACAATATGTCTCCCGACCCTGTCGGGGGAGACATAAAAATAAGCTATTACTCAATTTAATCGCCATACAATTTTAAAACAAGCATGCAAATCTTGAATTATACCATCAGAATGGCTCGTATACTTCACAAAGTTGAAAACTTTCAAGCATTTGAAAGTGCTAATGTGCGCAAAGAACTTCAAGTCTCGAGGGATAGAAGTGAGATTATCTATCTATCTATCTATCTATCTATCTATCTATCTATCTATCTATCTATCTGTCTGTCTGTCTGTCTGTCTGTCTGTCTGTCTGTCTGTCTCTATCTATCTATCTATCTATCTGTCTGTCTGTCTGTCTGTCTGTCTGTCTGTGTCTGTCTCTATCTATCTATCTATCTATCTATCTATCTATCTATCTATCTATCTGGGTTACATGTAAAACATGTCTTTATCAAAGCGCTGCAGCAGATAAAGACACGGCGTAAATGAATTGCGGCTCTCCACGTCAGTGCATTTACTTGAAAATTTATAACAAAGTAATTGACATTTTTTAAGACTTGCGCTTTCTATATTAGAATTTGCAGTTGAAAAAAATTGTCTATCAAAGAACTCTTTCCGTGATTTATGATTTAATTTTACGCTTGGTTTACACGTTTTCTTCTTCTCGTGCTTGTTCTTTATGCCCTTATTTTAAGTTGGAAATCATGTTGTGATACTTTGGCAATTACTGTTTAACTTAAGATGTATATCTTTTTTTTTTCTTTTTGCGTCGAAATGATTGAGATACATGTATGTTCCTTTATCTAAGGAGCTTTTTTTATTTAAAAGTGTACAAGCGATTTTCCATTAAAATCAAGTAATAAATTGCCTAAAATGCAATCGAAATATAACAATTTTTTACGAGATCTAATGACCAAGACTAGCCAAACTCATACTCCAAAAATATGTTTGAAAAACATACAAACTGCCTTTGTCTCGTACGTTTTTAGTTGTTATATATATGCATAATTTCCCAAGCAATTAAAACAATTATCGCTATACTGTTAAGATTATTGTGCATGTGTAGAGCTTGCCCAACCATGAAACTGTGAGAAAGTAAGACATCCGTAAATGTTTATTTTCATGATGCAATGCTTCAACTTAAAACTCACCTGAAAATATTATATTATCGATTTTTGATCTATACCGTACCTTTAGCCATTTCCGATATATAGGCTAAGATACGGTACGCTAAGATACGGTACCGTATCTCTAGCCGCCAGGCTAGTGATACCGTACCGTATCCCTAGACCACAGGCTGAAGATACGGTACTGTATCCCTACCCACTGCCTTAAACAAAATATATTTTCAACAAATTTAGGGTTTCCGGGGCTGCATCAAAGACCCTTACAGCTCCTGCAAGTGTTCGATTTGTTTTTATTTTCTGCAGTATTTTTAGCTTTCGCTTCAAAATAGAAGTAAACAAACAACATACCTTTTATCTAGTGCAAATCCCGATGTCTCACCGACACATCGCCCGATGCTTCACATTTTTCCGATTAACCCCCGTTGTCTCATCGTTTTTCTAATACACCGTTTCCATAGGTTGGAGTTGTAGACGAATTTTAGACATTTTTAGACGAATTTTACATGCAATGTCATATTAGACGAAATGTCCATTAGACAAAATGACATTTAGACGAAATGTCATTTAGACGAAATGTCTTTTAGACGAAATGTCCTTTAGACGAAATGTCCGTTAGATGAAATGTCCTTTAGATGAAATGGTTTTAGACGAAACGTCATGGAGTGGGAATTTCTTTCTGGTTGCACCTTTTCCTGATCATTGCCTACTTGTGTTGTTTGGCCCATGGGACTTAAATTCATGTTTTACTTTTGCTGCAGATTTTCAATTATGTTGTTTGGCTTATCTTATCTGTGAATCCTTGATTTTGATTCATCATGGTGTTTATAATAGCTTGTTTGTCCGGGATGATTTATTGACTAGTTAAATATTCATGAGGACTGAACAACTAAATATTGTGAACCACTACAGAACTCGAGAGTGAGGTTAGGGAATTGTTAAACGGGTTTGAGCCTCCCACCCCAAAGCTCTGTTGATTGCTACTTGGGGCATTGTTGTAGAGTATGGCTCTGCTGATCGCTACTTGGGGCATTGTTGTAGAGTATGGCTCTGTTGATTGCTACTTGGGGCATTTTTGTGCCATACGGCTCTGCTGATCGCTACTTGGGGCATTGTTGTAGAGTATGGCTCTGCTGATCGCTACTTGGGGCATTGTTGTAGAGTATGGCTCTGCTGATCGCTACTTGGGGCATTGTTGTAGAGTATGGCTCTGCTGATCGCTACTTGGGGCATTGTTGTAGAGTATGGCTCTGCTGATCACTACTTGGGGCATTGTTGTAGAGTATGGCTCTGCTGATCGCTACTTGGGGCATTGTTGTAGAGTATGGCTCTGTTGATTGCTACTTGGGGCATTGTTGTAGAGTATGGCTCTGCTGATGGCTACTTGACCATTATTTTAGAGTATGGCTCTGCTGATCGCTACTTGACCATTATTTTAGAGTACGGCTCTGCTGATCGCTACTTGGGGCATTGTTGTAGAGTATGGCTCTGCTGATCGCTACTTGGGGCATTGTTGTAGAGTATGGCTCTGCTGATCGCTACTTGGGGCATTGTTGTAGAGTATGGCTCTGCTGATCACTACTTGGGGCATTGTTGTAGAGTATGGCTCTGCTGATCGCTACTTGGGGCATTGTTGTAGAGTATGGCTCTGTTGATTGCTACTTGGGGCACTGTTGTAGAGTATGGCTCTGCTGATGGCTACTTGACCATTATTTTAGAGTATGGCTCTGCTGATCGCTACTTGACCATTATTTTAGAGTACGGCTCTGCTGATCGCTACTTGGGGCATTGTTGTAGAGTATGGCTCTGCTGATCGCTACTTGGGGCATTGTTGTAGAGTATGGCTCTGCTGATCGCTACTTGGGGCATTGTTGTAGAGTATGGCTCTGCTGATCGCTACTTGGGGCATTGTTGTAGAGTATGGCTCTGCTGATCGCTACTTGGGGCATTGTTGTAGAGTATGGCTCTGCTGATCACTACTTGGGGCATTGTTGTAGAGTATGGCTCTGCTGATCGCTACTTGGGGCATTGTTGTAGAGTATGGCTCTGCTGATTGCTACTTGGGGCATTGTTGTAGAGTATGGCTCTGCTGATCGCTACTTGACCATTATTTTAGAGTATGGCTCTGCTGATCGCTACTTGACCATTATTTTAGAGTATGGCTCTGCTGATCGCTACTTGACCATTATTTTAGAGTATGGCTCTGCTGATC
Organism: Rugalucina vietnamica; assembly: GCA_964017185.1. Classification (NCBI taxonomy): domain Eukaryota; kingdom Metazoa; phylum Mollusca; class Bivalvia; order Lucinida; family Lucinidae; genus Rugalucina; species Rugalucina vietnamica. The sequence goes on from OZ024883.1 coordinate 12,476,267, forward strand.
GCTAGTTGGGACATTGTTGAGTATAGCTCTGCTGATGGCTACTTGGAATGTTATAAAGTATGGCACTGGTGATCGCTACCTGGACAATTGTTGTCGAGTATGGCTCTATTGATCCCTACTGGGTACTGTTTGTTGTACAGTATGGCGCTGTTGATGGCTTCTGGGGACATTGTTGTGGAGAAAAGCCATGTTTATTGCTAGAAGGGACGTTGTTGTAGAATACTGGGGAGCAAAACCAACATCGTCTAATGCTGTATGGTATCACAAAAATGACAACACCTAAACGGTTCGCTGATCTGTACACACTTTTAAATAGCAAGGGAACCACAATGGTCGTATTCAAAATTTCTGCTTCAAAATACTTTTCTACCAAGTTTTGCTAGATCGTTAATTTACTTAATTTGGCGGTCTGCGTGGCCTGGTGGTTATGAGCACTGATATTTCATTACCATGCTTAACCATTCAATCATCTCACAACTGTGTCTGGTGTGGGTTTGAGCCCCACACGGGCCATGTGAGACAAGCACATGCGGGTGTGCCAAGTGGTTTTCCTTGGGGTTCTCCCATTTTCGTCTCACCTACTGATAGGCCCATCTCATATCAGCTGAAATAATCTTGACAGGGATGTAAAACTAAATAAACAAATGTAATTATTAACAATGATTCTATTGTCAGATGTGTATTTCAATCAATGTGTTTACATGTTACATTAAGTTTCACAATAAACATACACTAACAACACTGGCAAATTCATGCATGCGGTATCTATTCATTTCAGAAAAAAAAAAAATCTGCATTTCTGTGAAAATAACCTCATCAATACATTTATACCTAATACAGCTCATTATTTGGAATTTTATTCTCAGTATTTAAGTCTTTGATTATAATTATTCTTTCTATTTCTAAAAGAAAATCTCATTTATGAGCCACATCATGAGAAAACTGGATTTTTGCAGCACAGCTGGTCAACGCCTTTGTTTTCATGATCACATAGATGGTATAATTCTGTCTCTTCTTACATGTATACTTCTAGCCTTCTCCTTGACTGACAGGAAAGTTTTTGTCCGACCTGGTGGGTAACCCTGAAGACCAGTTTTCTTGTGGTGCAACTCATATCTTCTCTGATCTATGACGTCTTCTTTCATCACAAGCCTAAGAATACCAATTCTAATGCACTTAGGAATGTAAAACAACATCTGATTGGGCTAAGTCAGAAATTTGAAAGAGTTTGTTACTAAACTGTCCAAAACCTGGTGTCAGGAGTAATTTACTGATCTAACACTGATGACACTCATGATGGTTGAAAATTAATCTTCCTCATGCTTTTAAAAATGCTAAAATGCATGGGAAAACCAACAATTTGGGTTTCCGATCAGGTCCGTCACAAACCAGCCTGTACAGTCACAGAAGCAGGCTAAAGGCTTGAAATTTCAAATATAGAAAGCAGAGGTATCATACTATCTATGGAGTGAAAACAAAGGCACTGATCAGCTGTGCAGTTACTGCACAGCTGATCTGCGTCTTTGTTTCTGCAAATGCAGATTGTTGGTTTTCTGGTGTGGTGGTTCAAATGTTAATAAAAACATGTTAGGATGGTGAAAACTGAGAGCAAGTTCCATAAAATTCAGATCATGGACTTGCAATCCACACTTGCTTGGTTGTTGTCATAAAGTTACTGTTGCTAAGCAACCATTGCTATGCCATGCATTGCCGGATAACTTGTCACTAGGTAACCATTGCTAGGTGACCCCCTGTGAAGACTGTGATGGCACAAGCGGAAAGACTGGAGCAACTTTACTGGATATAGACTTCATTTGACCTTTGACCTTGATGAAATGTCGCTTAAACTCCAAACCATCTCCCTGTGAAAAGATTAGAGTCATTTATTCTCATTACACTGAACCAAAGTCATTTATTCTAACTCACCTAGCTTAAAACAGCCAAAAGTAAAAAATTGTAATTGTGTGTGAGAAATTACAGGGCAAATTAGTGTGACATTACTTTGCACCCTTTCGTTGCCATTTTATTTTCTGTGACATCAAATATCAAGCATTAGACGGCAAAACATCGTTTCAGGTCATAAAAAATATTATATTCAAAAAATGATAAGAATCTAAGGTGTAGTATCAATTAAAGGTCATCATTACATCATTACTTGGTGCTCCATAGAAGCAGACAGTGTTATTTGAGCCGCCTTGTGGGAAGACCAACAATGTGGTTTCCGAACAGGTCCGACACAAACCTGCCTATACAAGCACAGAAAAGAGCTAGAAGCTTGACATTTCGGATTTAAGTAGAAGAGGAATTGTACTATCCGAGTAGCGAAAACAAAGGTGCTGATCAGCTTTGCAGTTACCGCGAAGCTGATCTGCGTCTTTGTTTTCACCTATGCAGATTGTTGGTTTTCCCATGAGGCGACGCATTTATTCTGATTAAACTGAACCAAAGTCTTTTATTCTAACACACCTAGCTTCAAACAGCCAAAGGTAAATAAGAGCTGTCGCAGGACAGCGTAGCTCGCCTGACTTGTGCTTTGCCACTAAAGTGCTTTGCCACTAAACTTATCAAAATCTATGACCCATGACCTTGACCTCAAGGTCGCTCAGGTGGGTTGTGATGGTACAGCATAAAATTTCAGACCAATATCCACAAACATGCAAAGTATCAACTTGATCCATCTACATGTTCAAGAGATATAGACTTCTAAAAACTTTAACCGAAAACTTTAACAAAAAAATTCTAAGTCTGTGACCTTGACCTCAAGGTCACCCAGGGTGGGTCATGATGGTACTGCATAAAACTTCAGACCAATATCTACCAACATGCAAAGTATCGACTTGATCCATCAACATGTTCAAGAGATATAGACTTCTAAAAACTTTAATGAAAAAGTCACTAGAGCATGAAATATAGGTCAAGGTCACTAGATCAATGTGGGTGCAAAGTCGGGACATTGAGGAGAAGCCATATGTAAGGTTTGATGGTTGTAGGCTTTATAGTTGATGAGATATTAAGGGTTGGCTTAAAAAATGACATAGTCACTGGAGCATGAAATATAGGTCAAGGTCAGTAGGTCAATGTAAGTGCCGATTTGGGACATCAAGGAGAAACCATATGCAAGGTTTGATGGTTGTAGGCTTTATAGTTGATGAGATATTAAGGGTTGGCTTCAAAAATGACAAAGTCACTAGAGCACGAAATATAGGTCAAGGTCACTAGGTGAATGTGGGTGCTAAGTCAGGACATCAAGGAGAAGTCATATGCAAGGTTTGATGGTTGTAGGCTTTATAGTTGATGAGATATTTAGAGTTGGCTTCAAAAAATGACAAAGTCACTAGAGCACGAAATATAGGTCAAGGTCACTAGATCAATGTGGGAACAAAGTCGGGACATCGAGGAGAAGCCATATGCAAGGTTTGATGGTTGTAGGCTTTATAGTTGATGAGATATTAAGGGGTTGGCTTAAAAAATGACAAAGTCACTGGAGCATGAAATATAGGTCAAGGTCAGTAGGTCAATGTGGGTGCCGAATCGGGACATCGAGGAGAAGTCATATGCAAGGTTTGATGGTTGTAGGCTTTATAGTGGATGAGATATTAAGGGTTGGCTTCAAAAATGACAAAGTCACTGGAGCATGAAATATAGGTCAAGGTCAGTAGGTCAATGTGGGTACCGTGTCAAGACATCGAGGAGAAGCCTTATGTAAGGTTTGACAGTTCTAGGCTTTGCAGTTGATGAGAAACTAACACAGCATCAGAGCATTGTACAAAGATGTTCTAGATATTGACCTCTAGCCCCGCCCCCAGGCAAAACCCCATGGGTCCGTTCACACTAAATCACAGAGGACCCGCATATGCAGCAACGTTCCAAATATGAATGATTTCTGGTCAGTGACTATCAAGATATAACAATTTTAAAAACTTTAACCGAAAGTGTGACGCGGACGCACACGTAAATGTAAATGTAAACGCGGACGACCAAGGTGACAACAATAGCTCTGTGCACTTCGTGCAGGCGAGCTAAAAATTGTAATTGTGTGTGAGAAATTACAGGGCAAATTAGTGTGACATTACATTGCACTCTTTTGTTGCCATTTTATTTTCTGTGACATCAAATATCAAGCATTAGACGGCAAAACATTGATTCAGGTCATAAAAAAAATTATATTAAAAACTGATAAGAATCTAAGGTGTAATATCAATTAAAGGTCATCATTACATCATTACTTGGTGGTCCATAGAAGCAGACAGTCTTATTTATAAGTGAAACCATGTTTTAATGAGATTACTTTCTACATTTTGCAAAATCATCAGATTAGGTGCCATGACATGGCAGTGTTATAATACCAGCTATATAGAAAACTGCATAAAAGTGAGGCAGCATTTCATAATGAGGCTGCAGGGTAAATCTTATTTCTTCAGACATGTTGAAATCAGTTCTAACAAATTAATCCAGGGGTTGGGGGTATACCTTTGAAAGTCTGAAGTCAAGCAGCAAGTTTTCACCCATCTCCATAAGACAGGCTTTGAACACCAGAGGCATCTTCCTCTTGTCAAACGTTGAAGCTGTGGTCTGAAATTGAGATAATTACCAATTAATTATCAATTAATTTCAGATTAAATACAAATTAATTACAAATAAAGTATGAAATCAAGCAGTAAGTTTTCACCCATCTCCAGACAGGCTTTGAACACCAGAGGCATCTTCCTCTTGTCAAACGTTGAAGCTGTGGTTTGAAATTGAAATAATTATCAATTAATCATCAATTAATTTCAGATTAATTACAAATTAATTACAAATAAAGTCTGAAGTCGAGCAGCAAGTTTTCACCCATCTCCATAAGACATGCTATGAACAATAGAGGCATTTTCATCTTGTCAAACGTTGAAGCAGTGGTCTGAAATTGAGATAATTACCAGTTAATTATCAATTAATTTCAGATTAATTACCAATTCATTACAAATAAATTATGAAATCCAGCAGTAAGTTTTCATCCATCTCCATAAGACAGGCTTTGAACACTAGTGGCATCTTCCTCTTGTCAAACGTTGAAGCTGTGGTCTGAAATTGAAATAATTATCAATTAATTTCAGATTAATTACCAATTAATTACAAATAAAGTATGAAATCCAGCAGTAAGTTTTCACCCATCTCCATAAGACAGGCTTTGAACACTAGTGGCATCTTCCTCTTGTCAAACGTTGAAGCAGTCGTCTGAAATGGAGATAATTATCAATTAATTACAGATTAATTACCAATTAATTACAAATAAAGTCTGAAGTCGAGCAGTAAGTTTTCACCCATCTCCATAAGACAGGCTTTGAACACTAGTGGCATCTTCCTCTTGTCAAACGTTGAAGCTGTGGTCTGAAATTGAAATAATTATCAATTAATTTCAGATTAATTACCAATTAATTACAAATAAAGTATGAAATCCAGCAGTAAGTTTTCACCCATCTCCATAAGACAGGCTTTGAACACTAGTGGCATCTTCCTCTTGTCAAACGTTGAAGCAGGCGTCTGAAATGGAGATAATAATCAATTAATTACAAATTAATTACCAATTAATTACAAATAAAGTCTGAAGTCGAGCAGTAAGTTTTCACCCATCTCCATAAGACAGGCTTTGAACACTAGTGGCATCTTCCTCTTGTCAAACGTTGAAGCTGTGGTCTGAAATTGAGATAATATATCAATTAATTATCAATTAATTTTAGATTAATTACCAATTAATTACAAATAACGTATGAAATCAAGCAGTAAGTTTTCCCCCATCTCCATAAGACAGGCTTTGAACACTAGAGGCATCTTCCTCTTGTCAAACGTTGAAGCAGTGGTCTGAAATTGAGATAATTACCAATTAATTTCAGATTAATTACAAATTAATTTCAAATAAAGTATGAAATCCAGCAGTAAGTTTTCACCCATCTCCATTAGACATGCTTTGAACACTAGTGGCATCTTCCTCTTGTCAAATGTTGAAGCTGTGGTCTGAAATTGAGATAATATATCAATTAATAACCAATTAATTTTAGATTAATAACCAATTAATTACAAATAAATTATGAAATCCAGCAGTAAGTGTTCACCCATGTCCATAAGACATGCTTTGAACACTAGTGGCATCTTCCTCTTGTCAAACGTTGAAGCAGTGGTCTGAAATTGAGATAATATCAAACATTATGACCACTTCTTTCTAAGTTGAGCATCAAAATTTCCATAATACTTGGACCTACCTTTGTACTTATTAGTTAAAACATATGAGCCAATTGTGCATGAACACCATGTTATGCGTTTCTCGCATGTATTATCCTAAAAGATCATTGTCCAGTTACTTGCTATTAAAATTGAGCATGAAAAACATTCTATAACATCTGAGCATGAAAAAAAAACCCATACCAAACCAGGTGCACTTCTATTGTAGGTATATCCCAGTAGATCAAACACAATGTCTACTTCCTCTCTTAGTTGAGCATGTAAATTTTTGACATTTCAACCTATTTTGGCGTTTATTAGTTATAACATCTGAGCCAAATGTTCTATAACATCGGAGCATGAAAACGTGGTGCACTTCTCTTGTAGGTGTATCCCAGTAGGTCAGTTCTGTCTTTTTATTCACTTAGTTGAGCATGAAAACATTCTATAACATCTGAGCATGAAAAAACTTACCACACCAGGTGCACTTCTCTTGTAGGTATATCCCAGTAGATCAAACACCCGCTCTACTTCCTTTAGTGTGTCAGTCTTGTCTGTTTTCACGAAGAACCGAGTCATACGACGAACCAACTTCTGTAGAGGTGTCTGCAATGTCAATCAAACTAAACTAATGAATCATTACAAAAACAAATCCATGCAATATACAGAACGCCAACTACAATAGCTCTATGCACTTCATGCACTCCAGCTAAAAATGGTATTACAGCTTTAAGCCCCAGTTTTACTATACGTGGGATGTAACTTGTAAGGGAGAATACAGTTCATAGACAAGTTACCCTGGGGCCAGTTGTTCAAGACTTCATTAGCTTAATGTCATCATTAAGACCTAAACTCGTTAAATCCAGACTACATAAGGAAATACACTGTAATATTTTGGTGATAAAATGTAAGAATCCTTTGCATTGCAAAGGATTCTCACATTTTATCAACAAAAAAATAACAGTGTATTTTTAATATTCAAGTCATAAATTTTGACGAATCATTAACTTACAATGTTGTTAATTTTGAATAACTGGGCCCTGATGTGTATTACCTGTGATGACCCCGGCGTGCCCTGGATCTGACTGCTCAGCAGCATGTGGTCTGGGTGCAAGGGTTGAGAGAAACTGATGACTGGACCCAGGTCCATGTTGGCAGCGGCCTGCGTGAGCCCGGAGTTGGGATTCTGATTCGGCAGCTCAGGTTGGGAGCAAGACATTCTGGATAGTTCACTGTGAATAGATAACATTTCAGATAACAGTTCAGACTAGAGGACCATTGGTCCTGTAGCTCACCTGAGAGATTATCACATTGTAAGCTCATGAGATTTAAATTAATTGAGAATCGACCAATGAAAGTCTATGCATGGACACTATTGACCCCCAGGGCATGACCAAATTTGACCCCAGGGGCATGACTGGCACAATTCATAATGGGGACTACCGAACATTGCTACATACAAAATATAGAAGCTCTGGGCCTTTTGGTTTCAGAGAAGAAGATTTTTTTAGTTTTTCCCATTGTAAGTCTATGGAGACTATCTACCCCCGGGGCGTGGCCAAATTTGACCCCAAGGGCATGGCTGGCACAATTTATGTAGAGGACCATTAGCCATTGCCACATACAAAATATCAAAGCTGTGTGCCCTGTGATTTCAGAGAAGAAGATTTTTGAATTTTTTTCCCATAGCAAGTCTATTGAGACTATCAACCTCCGGGGCCTGGCCAAATTTGACCCCAGGGGCATGAATGGCACAATTTATGTAGAGGACCATTAGCCATTGCCACATACCAAATATCAAAGCTGTGGGCCCTGTGGTTTCAGAGAAGAAGATTTTTGAATTTTTTTCCCATAGTAAGTCTATGGAGACTATCGACCCCCGGGGAGTGGCCAAATTTGACCCAAGGGGCATGAATGGCATAATTTATGTAGAGGACCATTAGCCATTGCTACATACCAAATATCAAAGCTGTGGGCCTAGTGGTTTCAGAGAAGAAGATTTTTTTTGTTTTTCCCATTGTAAGTCTATGGAGACTATCGACCCCCGGGGCGTGGCCAAATTTGACCCCGGGTACATGATTGGCACAATTTATGTAGAGGACCATTAGCCATTGCCACATACCAAATATCAAAGCTGTGGGCCCTGTGGTTTCAGAGAAGAAGATTTTTGAATTTTTTTCCCATAGTAAGTCTATGGAGACTATCAACCCCCGGGGCGTGGCCAAATTTGACCCCAGGGGCATTAATGGCACAATTTATGTAGAGGACCATTAGCCATTGCTACATACCAAATATCAAAGCTGTTGGCCTAGTGGTTTCAGACAAGAAGATTTTTATAGTTTTTTTTTCCTATTGTAGGTCTATGGAGACTATCTACCCCCAAAGCGTGGCCAAATTTGACCCCAGGGGCATGATTGGCACAATTTATATAGAGGACCACTAGCCATTGCCATATACGAAATATCAAAGCTGTGGGCCCTGTGGTTTCAGAGAAGAAGATTTTTGAATTTTTTTCCCATAGTAAGTCTATGGAGACTATCAACCCCCGGGGCGTGGCCAAATTTGACCCCAGGGGCATGAATGGCACAATTTATGTAGAGGACCATTAGCCATTGCTACATACCAAATATCAAAGCTGTGGGCCTAGTGGTTTCAGAGAAGAAGATTTTTTTAGTTTTTCCAATTGTAAGTCTATGGAGACTATCGACCCCCGGGGCGTGGCCAAATTTGATCCCAGGGGCATGGCTGGCACAATTTATGTAGAGAACCATTAGCCATTGCCACATACCAAATATCAAAGCTGTGGGCCCTGTGGTTTCAGAGAAGAAGATTTTTGAATTTTTTTCCCATAGTAAGTCTATGGAGACTATCGACCCCCGGGGCGTGGCCAAATTTGACCCCAGGGGCATGAATGGCACAATTTATGTAGAGGACCATTAGCCATTGCTACATACCAAATATTAAAGCTGTGGGCCTAGTGGTTTCAGAGAAGAAGATTTTTTTTTGTTTTTCCCATTGTAAGTCTATGGGACCTATCTGTTGCCATGGAAACCACAATTTTGATACAATCTGCTCCAAAACCTAATGCCATCAATCCCCCAACCCAATTATGGTTCACATTAAATTTGATCAAGATCAGCCTACTAGCTTCAGAAATATTCTTCTTTGAAATTGTGGACGGACGACGGACGGACGACGGACGGACGGACGACGACGGATCCTGCCTATCCTATAAGCTCACCTGTGAGCCTTCAGCTCAGGTGAGCTAATAATAATGCCTGTAGGGGTGGGTGTCTGGGTATAAAGACAAGAGTTGGGGTTTTGGTTAGGAAGCCCAGGTTGGGAGCACAATATTCTGAATAGTTCACTTGAGAACTAGTCTAAGATTGAATTGGAGCATTAAGTAGACTAGAAATTCAGCCTTTATGCTTTAAACATGTTAAATGGATGATGTCATGAAAAACATTATGCTGTTTTGATGTCTGTGAAGATTGAACTGACTAACATATAATTTCCACCTAGTAATGCTAATTTTTGGAGTTTAGAAGTCTGAAACAACAGTGTTTGGAATAGCCAAAACATACATTTTTTGGGCTTTATGTCTTGTGGAAGTTTTACAATAAGCATTTAACCAGCACACAGGTTCACAATTTTAGCAGAAACTTACAACTACAGTTAGAAAATAAAAATTTACTGAATACAAGTCTTTTCTGTTGCATGCATCACTGGATACATTACTAACTGTGCTATTTAACACCAGCAAGTCATTACCAAAACTTGCCCATGCAATAAACAAAGAATTTTTTGAGCTTTAGAAATTGAAAATTTTCAGCTGGACATTTTTTATATTTTTTCTTATTTTTGCTCAAAACATTGATTGTGGGTACACATTAGGTGGTTCTAACAGGCACCCACAATCTATGTTTAAAAGCAAAAATAAGAAAAAAAATAGGTGAACCCCTACATACCCCAATTTTATTATATAAAAGAGGGGTTCAAGGGGGTATAGATATCACAAAGATGTTTTCCTGATGGTTAAGAGCATGCTTTAAAGCAAAGAACCCACCTGTCATTATCAACATTGCTAGGCGACATGTTAATTCTTGAACAAACTCGTTTAAACGGTCCTGTCCCGCAAGGCGAATCAGATGGTGAACTGGATGGGTACCTGCCCAAGCCTTAAAAAAAAAAATAACAATTACGACAACACGCTTATGTAATATACAGAGATAATTAAAGTTCTAAAAAATGAAATTTTTCATCAGAAAAATATTAATATTTTTCTTATTTTTGCTCAAAACATTGATTGTGGATACAATCTATGTTTTGGAGCAAAAAAAAGAAAAATAGGTATACCCCTGCAAACCCCAGTTTTTCTATATAAAAGTGGGATTCAAGGGGGTATACTTTTTATGGTCATGTATTCCTGATGTACAATCAATTGAGACAATGTATAAAACAAAACAGCGATCTATCATTCACTGTGTATTAATCCTGGAGGAAACTTGTTTAAACGGTCCTGCCCAATTTTGGTTTAAAAGAATAGGCGCTTCATGAAAGAAAAGACATTTTGCATATGCAAAAACAAAGGCACAGATAGCTCAGATCATAAATTGATGTTCATACAGCTTAATGACAGTGCCTTTGTTTCCATTACACAGATAGTACAATTCTTATACTTTCTAAATCCAAAATGTCCAGCCTCTAGCCATCTTTTGTGCTTGTATAGCTTGGTTTGTGTTGGACCTGTTTGGGGAAAGATATTGTTGGTTTTCTCATGATACAGCTCATATTATCAACTTTGGTCATCAGAAAGTACTTTTGTAGATTTTTATTGTTTGTTGTTTAATGTCCAAGTCAAAAATCAAAAAAAGTCATGTTGGGACATATCCTGCACTTCCTGGGTACTCCTAAAACACATTACGAAAACTTGTCCATGCAATAAACAAGAAACTTTTTCATTGAACATTTCATTGGAAAAATTTCGATATTTTTAAAATGCTTGCTCAAAACATTGATTGTGGGTACACGTTAGAACAGCCTCAGAGACGCGGTTCTAACGAGTACCCACAATCTATGTTTTGGATAAAAAATAACGAAAATAGATATACCCCTGCAAACCCCAGTTTTTCTATATAAAAGGGCATACATTACATGGACATGCTCACCTGTGTCTTGCTGAAGTACACAACAAAGCACAGACAGGTACTGAGGTTGAAACATTACCTGAATATCACAATCTGGGGCCCTACACACTACCAGTAAGGCAGCCTAAAAGCTAAGCATTCAGTGTAAACAACGCAAAGCCATATGGTGTTATAATGAAAAGGACCTACGACCTCTTCCACAGACAACTAAAGCAGCATAATAACATAAATTGATGTTCATACAGCTTAATGATGAAACTCAGATTAAATTTGTATATGAGCCAAGTGGCACAACCCAGTCTCTACATAAGTAGAAAAGGCATTGTACTATCGGAGTAACAAAAACCAGAGGACCATTGGTCCTGAGAACGCTCACCTGAAGCCTGATCTTGGAGTATTAAGTCATAATGAAATGACCTTGAATACTCACACACCTTTATTGACTTCATAAGTTGTCTGCATCTGCAAAGTTTCAGGTCTCAGGCTGCAATAGTTTCCAAACCCAGTGATTTCTGAGAAAACCATAATTTTAATTTTGATATTTAAATGACCTTGGGCCAAGGTCAAGACATGACCTTGGCCTTCAGTAATTACTTACCTTCATTGACTCCATTTGTTGTTTGCATCTAGCAACTTTCAGGTCTCAGGCTGCAACAGTTTGTTTTGCCTTTTCCCATTTAAAAGCCTATGTTTCCAAAATTGACCTTGCCGTAAAATAGGTCAAGGTCATCATAGGGTCTTCATTTCAACACACTATGATGGGCTGGAGTCCCAAATGCTACATACCAAGTTTCATGAAAATTGGCCTGTCGGTTCTGGAGAAAAAGATTTTTGAGTGTTTTTTACCATATATGGGCGTGGCGGCCATCTTGGTCATGTGACCTGGATTTCACTAATAAACTTTCGTCTCCCCTACACATGGATGCTCCACATAAAATTTCGCTTTGATTGGCCAAGCAGTTTCAGAGAAGAAGATCTTTGAAAAGTGTGTATGGACAACAGACTCGCCAAGGTCAAGAGATGACCTTGACCATTATTAATCACATACCTTCATCCACTCCATTAGTTGTTTGCATCTACCACTTTTCAGGCCTCGGGCTGCAATAGTTTTAAAAAAATCCATAGTTTTCACTTCTTCCTATGTAAAAGCCTATGTTTCCAATTTGACCTTGCCGTAAAATAGGTCAAGGTCATCCAAGGGTCATCATTTTATCAAACTATGATGGGCTGAGGTCCTCGATGCTACATACCAAGTTTCGTGGAAATCGACCCACCGGTTCTGGAGAAGAAGATTTTTGAGTGGTTTTTACCATATATTGGTGTGGCGGCCATCTTGGTCATGTGACCTGGATTTCGCGATCAAACTTTCGTCTCCCCTACCCATGGATGCTCCACATAAAATTTCATTTTGATTGGCCAAGCAGTTTCAGAGAAGAAGATCTTTGAAAAGTGTGTATGGACAACAGACTGGCCAAGGTCAAGAGATGACCTTGACCTATATTAATCACATACCTTCATCTACTCCATAAGTTGTTTGCATCTACCACTTTTCAGGCCTCGGGCTGCAATAGTTTTCAAAAAATCCATAGTTTTCACTTCTTCCTATATAAAAGCCTATGTTTCCAATTTGACCTTGCCGTAAAATATGTCAAGGTCATCCAAGGTCATCATTTTATCAAACTATGATGGACTGAGGTCTCCAATGCTACATACCAAGTTTCGTGGAAATCGGCCCACCGGTTCTGGAGAAGAAGATTTTTGAGTGGTTTTTACCATATATGGGCGTGGCGGCCATCTTGGTCATGTGACCTGGATTTCGCGATCAAACTTTTGTCTCCTCTACCCATGGATGCTCCAAATAAAATTTCACTTTGATTGGCCAAGCAGTTTCAGAGAAGAAGATCTTTGAAAAGTGTGTATGGACAACAGACTGGCCAAGGTCAAGAGATGACCTTGACCTATATTAATCACATACCTTCATCTACTCAATTAGTTGTTTGAATCTACCACTTTACAGGCCTCAGGCTGCAATAGTTTTCAAAAAATCCATAGTTTTCACTTTTTCCTATGTAAAAGCCTATGTTTCCAAATTTGACCTTGCCCTAAAATAGGTCAAGGTCATCCAAGGGTCATCATTTTATCAAACTATGATGGGCTGAAGTCCCCGATGCTACATGCCAAGTTTCGTGGAAATCGGCCCACCGGTTCTGGAGAAGATTTTTGAAGGGTTTTTACCATATATGGGCGTGGCGGCCATCTTGGTCATGTGACCTGGATTTCGCGATTAAACTTGAAATGCCACTACCCAAGGAGGCTCCACTTAAAATTTCAACTAGATCGGGCAAGCGGTTTCAGAGAAGAAGATCTTTGAAATTGTGGACGACGGACGGACGGACGACAGACGACGGACGGACGGACGGACGACGGATCCTGGCCATCCTATAAGCTCACCTTGTGAGCCTTCGGCTCAGGTGAGCTAATAAAGGCACTGATCAGCTGTGCAATTATTGTACAGCTGATCTGAGCCTTACTTTTTGCATAGTCAATAAGAGCTGTCGCAGGACAGCGTAGCTCGCCTGACTTCTGCTTTGCCACTAAACTTCTCAAAATCTATGACCCATGACCTTGACCTCAAGGTCGCTCAGGTGGGTTGTGATGGTACAGCATAAAATTTCAGACCAATATCCACAAACATGCAAAATTTCAACTTGATCCATCAACACAGAGATATATAGACTTCAAAAATCTTTAACCCAAAACTTTAACCAAAAATTTCTAAGGCCATGTCCTTGACCTCAAGTTCACCCAGGGTGGGTCATAATGGTACAGCATAAAATTTCAGACCAATATCTACCAACATGCAAAGTATCAACTTGATCCATCTACATGTTCAAGAGATATAGACTTCTAAAAACTTTAATGAAAAAGTCACTAGAGCACGAAATATAGGTCAAGGTCACTAGATCAATGTGGGTGCAAAGTCGGGACATCGAGGAGAAGCCATATGCAAGGTTTGATGGTTGTAGGCTTTATAGTTCATGAGATATTAAGGCTTGGCTTAAAAAATGACAAAGTCACTGGAGCATGAAATATAGGTCAAGGTCAGTAGGTCAATGTGGGTGCCGAGTTGGGACACCGGGGAGAAGCCATATGCAAGGTTTGATGGTTGTAGGCTTTATAGTTGATGAGATATTAAGGGTTTGCTTCAAAAATGACAAAGTCACTAGAGCACGAAATATAGGTCAAGGTCACTAGGTGAATGTGGGTGCCGAGTCGGGACATCGAGGAGAAGTCATATACAAGGTTTGACAGTTCTAGGCTTTACAGTTGATGAGAATCTAACACAGCATCTGAGCATTGTACAAAGGTGTTCTAGATATTGAGGAGAAGTCATATACAAGGTTTGATGGTTGTAGGCTTTATAGTTGATGAGATATAAAGAGTTGGCTTCAAAAATGACAAAGTCACTAGAGCATGAAATATAGGTCAAGGTCACTAGATCAATGTGGGTGCAAAGTCGGGACATCGACATATACAAGGTTTGACAGTTCTAGGCTTTACAGTTGATGAGAATCTAACACAGCATCTGAGCATTGTACAAAGGTGTTCTAGATATCGAGGAGAAGTCATATACAAGGTTTGATGGTTGTAGGCTTTATAGTTGATGAGATATAAAGAGTTGGCTTCAAAAATGACAAAGTCACTAGAGCATGAAATATAGGTCAAGGTCACTAGATCAATGTGGGTGCAAAGTCGGGACATCGAGGAGAAGCCATATTCAAGGTTTGATGGTTGTAGGCTTTATAGTTCATGAGATATTAAGGGTTGGCTTAAAAAATGACTAAGTCACTGGAGCATGAAATATAGGTCAAGGTCAGTAGGTCAATGTGGGTGCCGAGTCGGGACATCGAGGAGAAGCCTTATGTAAGGTTTGACAGTTCTAGGCTTTACAGTTGATGAGAATCTAACACAGCATCTGAGCATTGTACAAAGGTGTTCTAGATATTGACCTCTAGCCCCGCCCCCCAGGCAAGACCCCACGGGTCCCTTCACACTAAATCACAGAGGACCCTCATATGCAGCAATGTTCCAAATATGAATGATTTCTGGTCAGTGACTATCAAGATATAACAATTTTAAAAACTTTAACCGAAAGTGTGACGCGGACGTAAACGTAAACGCGGACGACCGAGGTGACAACAATAGCTCTGTGCACTTCGTGCAGGCGAGCTAAAAATCTGTTTTTTTTTTATCATGACACGGCTCATGCAGAATATTATGTACAGAAGGAAAATTTACACACCTCTGTTTTTATTGAAGTTTTTGTTGTACCATGGATGTTGATGAATTTGTTCCATAGTCCGTCTCTTGGCTGGATTATCCATTAGCACTTTTCTTAATAATGCTAAATCAGAGAACAGTCAAAAACATTATGGAAACATGCTCATGTGATATATAGACTTTTCCGAAGTTGTAAAAATTGAAAATTTTCAGTAGAAAAATTTGATATTTTTCTTACTTTTGCTAAAAACATAGGTTGTGGGTACACTTTGGAACCGCCTCACCGAGGCGGTTCTAACTAGTACCCACAATCTATATTCTGGAGCAAAAAAAAATATATATATGTATAGCCCTGCATACCCCATATAAAAGTGGGGTATAAGGGGAAATATATTACACGGGAATGTTATCCTGATGGTAGATATGAGCCACATCATGAGAAATTTTGAAAACCAACAATGTGGTTTCCAAACAGGCCTGAGACAAATTGGGCTGTTCAAGCACAGAAGATGGCTGGAGGCTGAAAATTATGGATTCAGAAAGTAGAGGAGTTGTACTATCAGAGAAGCAAAAACAAAGGTGCTGATCAGCTTCGCAGTTATTTCGAAGCTGATCTGAGCCTTTGTTTTTGAATATGCAAATTATTGGTTTTCTCATACTGTTAATTTCCAATGAGCGTGGACAAACGAATTTACCTGTTTTTTCAAACTGTAGTCAGTCAGTCAGTCAGTGTAGAAGAAAAATCAATACTGTCACTTGGATATCAGTGCACAGAAAAACCTATTGTTTGTCTTCATAATTATAACTCTATACATGGAAATATAATAACCAGTAAACTATTCAGATTCAGATTCAGCGAACACTAGAAATCCAAATCAAAACAAACTTCCTCAAATAAACTTTATACATACCTAAAGAAAGTGAAAATATGCAAATAAAATTGATATAATAATTTCATGTTGTTTACTTCTTTTATTTTCTTTGCCTTGACCATGCTGAATCACAAAGGGGTAAATGTTCTAATTTAAGACACTTTGTGTAAATTGATTGGTCAGTATCTTACAAGTGAAGTCTTATCAATGAAACTTTTTACAATGATAGTCCATGCTCATTGGAAATTTACAGTATTATGGCTCATATTTAATAGCTGAACAATCTCTATAGGTTACATTTTACATATGAAACAAGATAATAAGAAGCCTGTGTAAAGAAGCCTTGTGTCTTCTGAAAATGGCCATACATGGTCAGATTCATACCTGGCTTCACTGCCACAGATGGCTGTTTTAGAATACTGAAAGACCTTATTAAGGGAATAAAGGGAGTGAGCTACACTATCAAAATTTATTGAGCAAATGTGGACACCCTGACCAGCTGCACTGTCAGTGTGGTCTTTCGTCTCTCACTAATGAGGAAGACCATCTATATTTCTTGATCGTTAGATTTGTCTTGTAAGTTAGTGAGTTCTAAAGTGGCTGACTACGCCAATTTAAGCTCTTAACTGTCGGTTGCAAGTAGAGCAGGTCAATGTTGAAGAGACTGGTGATGGCCCACTGACACAGGCTTTATGTGCTCTGGGCTTTCTTTCAACTTCACAGGTTCTCTTTTCTTCACAATAAGCTGCTCCTTTATTGATGAGACAGCACCAATTTGATTGGTCCTGTGCAGCCTGTTCCCAAGACTCTATTAGTACATGTATGTTAAGTCCTTCTGTGCAGCTTTCAGGGTGTCTTTGTTGCATTTTTTCTGGCTGCCTTGAAAGAGCTTTCCCTCCAGTATTCTCCATAGAAAATTTCATAGAAAAAGTTGTTTATCAGGGCCAAGAAGTATAATACTTCCTAAAAGTTAAGGCCCACCTTAGTTAAGGTGACAAATTTTGACACGATATTGTATTGTTAAAATCAATAACTGTATTTACAAAAATATACATATTTACAAAAATATACAGGTGTGTAGAATAAAATGTCATTTACATAATCAAACCGGTAAGTTTGATTTCAGTATGTTTTAGATGTATCTTTTTGGATGCTGAAATTTGTCACCTTAAACTAAGGTCTTTCTTAACATTAAGGAAGCAATGCAATTCTGGGCCCAGGTGTTCTTATAACATGACCTGTCCATCCCAGCTGTGCTGTTTCTAAGATGTATGCATGCTTTGCATCTCACAGACAGTGTAAAATCAAACTAAATACTGAACAAAACTGGATGTCAGGTTAATTCTTTACTTACATAAAGCTAGATTATCTATCTTATTCCATGGTGTCTGTGTAATTTTACAATCTTTCCAATCACAATACTCTTTACAAACATAGGTTGGCTCATCCCAAGGCAGCTCTGAAAGACAAGCTATGATTGGTCAAAATTTCTGTGTTATTTTACAATCCTTCCAATCACAATACTCCTTACAAACATGTAGTGGCCAATCCCAAGGCAGTTTTTAAAGTTTATTTCCAGCAAAAGTTCAACTGATTCAAACCAAAAAGCCAATTCCGGACTTCAGAATGCAAAAAAAAAAGTCGTCACAAATTTTCCTTTATTAGCATAATATCACATGCAGATAAAAATTACTTCAACAAGCTATAATATGGATTTAACATAAAACTGCTATTAAAAAGAATGTAACTTCATCAGGAAAACATGTCCGTGTAATATATACCCCCTTAAACCCCACTTTTATATAGAAAAAATGGGGTATGCAGGGGCATACCTTTTCTTATTTTTGCTCCAAAACATAGATTGTGGGTACTCATAAGAACCGCCTCGGCGAGGCAGTTCTAACATGTACCCAAAATCTATGTTTTGAGCAAAAATAAGAAAAAATTCAAAAAAATTCTAATGAAATTTTAGAATTTTTACAACCCCAAAAAAATTCTGTACATTGCATGGGCATGTTTTCATAATGGAAGACCCTGTTTTCTACCTCCTGCTAGGAGAGCCACCAGTATCACGCCACATGACCAAATATCGGCTGGCTCGGCGTGGTAGGGTCGCCGCGTAAATACCTCCGGTGCCACATACGGAACAGTGCCGCAACATTTTTCTAGCAATCTCTCTGAGCCCTGATATCTATATACTGTTGCTAGACCAAAGTCTGTAATCTTTAGATTATCTGTAAAAATGAAATTCAAATTATTTTTAGAATGACTTTGGAGTTAACTTGTTCAATACCAATCAGTCTAAATATTTGCAGAAGATAGCTAGAGGCTTGAAATAGGGACTGCAGGATATATGGAGTGAAAACAAAGGCACTGACTGGACAAGCTGCGCTTTTATGTAAATCTGTGTGAAACTAAGCTCACTTTATTTGATGTCAACGAAATCCTATTTTAAAAGCCATCTTACACCCGTAATTGTTTCATACGGAATTTTAACTCGCCAAAGCATCGTATGGGGATCCTCTAGTCCCGATTCTTACCATAATCATCCAGGAGCAGATTTTCTGGTTTCAAATCTCTGTGGGTTACACCTCTAGAATGTAGGTACTCCTGAAAATGTACAGATACATGTAAAATTCTGGTCATTATGAAAACATGCCCATGCACAGAGATTTTTGTTTGCTGTAAAAATTGAAAATTTCATCAGGAAAATGTTGATATTTTTGCACAAAATATGGTTTGGGGTACACATTAGATTGCCTCAGTGATGCGGTTCTAATGAGTACCCACAATCTATATTTTGTATCAATAATAAGTTAAGTTTATCCCTTCAAACCCCTAGTTCTCTATATAAAAGTCGGGTTTCAGGGGGGTATCCACTACATGGGTGTTTGCGCAATAATATTGAGTAAAATCTTAATTTTGCTGTGCTGTTAGCATCAACCGCCGACATACCAACATCAGGAGAGAGAGAGAGAGAGAGAGAGAGAGAGACAGACAGAGACCTACCACTCCTCTCAGTAACTGCTTGAAATATCTGTTAGCATCAACCTCTGGCATACCAACATCTGGCTCTGCAATTAACATAAAATTTGAAACCCACATCCATTAATTATGTTGATGTTGAAGATAGGTACAAAATGTTATTTATACTGTTCTAAATGGTTAAATTTAAAGTTTCGAAGTGTTCTAACAAATGAGCCGCATCGTGAGAAAACCGGATTTTTGCCTTGGCGAAAACAAAGGCGCAGATCAGCTTCGCGGTAACCGCGAAGCTGATCAGCGCCTTTGTTTTCGCTACACGGATAGTACAATGTCTCTTCTACTTAAATCCGAAATTTCAAGCTTCTAACTCTTTTCTGAGCTTGTACAGGCCGGTTTGTGTCGGACCTGGTCGGAAACC
The DNA here is from genome assembly GCA_964017185.1 of Rugalucina vietnamica. Lineage (NCBI taxonomy): Eukaryota > Metazoa > Mollusca > Bivalvia > Lucinida > Lucinidae > Rugalucina > Rugalucina vietnamica. The sequence continues at coordinate 12,496,165 of OZ024883.1, forward strand.
CCGAAGACCGGTTTTCTCGTGTCGTGGCTCAAATGGTCCAAAGGAAGACAATACTGCTACACAGTCATTAAGGACTTGTCACACATTAAGTGAAAATCTCTCATTGTAGACTTATGTTTGCTTGCGAAAAATAGTTTTTGTCTGTTTGATTTGTTGCTTTACATCCAAGTCAACAGCTGTGAACATACCGGAACATAAGATCCTGAAAGGGACCTAAAGCAATAAATCATCCATACGCAATAAAAACGCATGTCTGCGTAAGTCTATGTCGAGGGATTTTCGTGTTTGACGAAACCTTTATACTATGCATATGATAGGATATGTTTAAAACATTTCTCATTAATATGAAAATAGCAATGAGTGATTTAGGAAATTATGTGTAGAACAAACACGCTCTCTACCGTATGACGTATACACAAATGATAGCAAACACTGAGTTTGTTTCTGGACACTGATAAAGCAATGCTGATGATGTATTTGCCATTAATAAGTGAAATTGACAACAAAAAAAGATATAGAACATTAATCTAAGCATCATTCTCAATACCTATTCTATCAAAGAGTTCCCCTCCACTAGCATATTCTAAGAAAATATACTGTATCTTGCCATCTTTTCTAAACCCATAGAATTTTATTATACTCTCGTGACTCAGTAGTCGGTGACAGGCCACCTGGAACAGAGAAATGAGCCACCTCATGGGAAAACCAACAATCTGCATAGGCGAAAACAAAGACGCAGATCAGCTTCGCGGTAACCGCGAAGCTGATCAGCGCCTTTGTTTTCGCTACACAGATATTACAATTCCTCTTCTTCTTAAATCCAAAATTTCAAGCTTCTAGCCTGCTTCTGTGACTGTGCAGGCTGATTTGTGTCAGACCTGTTCGGAAACCACATTGTTGGTTTTCCCAATAGGTGGCTCAAATAATTACGAAAACTCTCCCATGCAAAATACAGCAATTTTTACACCTGCTTGAAAAATGATGAAAATTTCATTTCATTAGAAAGATTTCGATATTTTTAATATTTTTGCTCAAAACATTGATTGTGGGTACTCTTTAGAACCGCCTCGCTGAGGCGGTTCTAAAGAGTACCCACAATCTATGTTTTGGATTAGAAATAAGAAAATTGCGTATCCCTGTATACCCCAGTTTTACTATATAAATGTGGGGTTTCAGGGGGTCATGTTATCTCAATGAACTAGCAGTGTTTCTCAAAATTCACAAGACCGTCTGACCAAGTCAGGAAAAAACGAGTTGATCTGCCATGTCTTGTAAAAAAATTTTTTTGGTCCTTGACAATTTTGTTATTTTCTACTGTAATATGCTTAATCAATTGATAGAAATTTCTCATTTTTTTGGTCATGTACCCAGAGGACCAATGGTCCTGACAATACTCACCTGCAGCTGGTACCTGGTTCATCAATACGAAAACTTGGCCATGCAATAAACAGAGATTTTTAAAGTTGTAAAAATAGAAAACTTCATTGGAAAAAATTTAGATATTTTTAGTATTTTTTCTCAAAACACTGTGGATACTCGTTAGAACTGCCTCGCCGAGGCGGTTCTAATGAGTACCCACAATCTATGTTTTGTATCAAAAATAAGAAAAATACATGTAGGTATACCCCTGCATACCCCAGTTTTACTATATAAAAGTTGGGTTCAAGGGGGTGTACATTTCACATACATGTTTTTGTGATGTAACTAGAATTGTCACAGGATCTGACTATAGCCCCGCTTATGAGCTTTTTTCCAGGGTGAGAAAAAAACAATGACAGGTAACAATCCCAAGCTAGATCTTGTCAATCTTGATGCACATAAAAAGATTGGTAAGATTCTGTCCATTTGTTCTCAAGATATTGACCGGAAACAAAATTCTCACGTCAATCAAGGGCCATAACTCTGTCAAAATTTTGTGAAAAATGATGTGCATCAGTCCCTAGCTAGATCTTGTCACTGCTGATATGTGCATAAAAAAATTTGGTAAGATTCTGTCATTTAGTTTATTAGATATTGAGCAGAAATGAAATTCTGATGTCAATCAAGGGCCGTAACTCTAGTCAAAATTTTGCGAAAAATGATGGGCAACAATCCCAAGCTAGATCTTGTCACTGTTGATGTGCATACGAAATTTGGTCAGATTCTGTCAATTCATTCTCGAGATATTGAGCGGAAACGAAATTCTGATGTTAATCAAGGGCCATAACTCCGACAAAATTTTGCAAAAAATGACGGGCAATAATCCAAAGCAAGATCTTGTCAATGATGATGTGCATAATTTGGTCAGATTTTGTCAATTGGTTCTCAAGATATTGAGAGGAAACAAAATTATCACTTCAATCAAGGGCCGTAACTCTGTCAAAATTTTGCGAAAAATGACAGGCAACAATCCCAAGCTAGATCTTGTCAATAATGATGTGCATACAAAATTTGGTCAGATTCTGTCAATTCGTTCTCAAGATATTGAGCGAAACAAAATTCTGATGTCAATCAAGGGCCGTTACTCCGACAAAATTTTGCAAAAAATGACAGGCAACAATCCTAAGATAGATCTTGTCGATGATGATGTGCATACAAAATTTGGTCAGATTCTATCAATTTGTTCTCAAGAGTGGAAACGAAATTTTAACATCAATCAAGGGCCGTAACTCCATCAAAATTTTGCATAAAATGACGAGCCACATTCCCAAGCTAGATCTTATCAATGCTGACGTGCATACAAAATTTGGTCAGATTCTGTCAATCGGTTCTCGAGATATTGAGCGGAAACGAAATTTTGACATCAATCAAGGGCCGCAACTCCGTCAAAATTTTGCAAAAAATGATGGGCAACAATCACAAGCTAGATCTTGTCAATGTTGATGTGCATACAAAATTTGGTCAGATTCTGTCAATTGGTTCTCAAGATATTGAGCGGAAACAAAATTCTGATGTCAATCAAGGGCCGTAACTCCGACAAAATTTTGCAAAAAATGATGGGCAACAATCCCAAGCTAGATCTTGTTGATGATGATGTGCATACAAAATTTGGTCAGATTCTATCAATTTGTTCTCAAGATATTGAGTGGAAACGAAATTTTGACATCAATCAAGGGCCGTAACTCCATCAAAATTTTGCATAAAATGACGTGCAACAATCCCAAGCTAGATATTGTCAATGCTGATGTGCATACAAAATTTGGTCAGATTCTGTCAATTGGTTCTCGAGATATTGAGCTGAAACGAAATTTTGACATCAATCAAGGGCCGTAACTCCGTCAAAATTTTGCGAAAAATGATGGGCAACAATCCCAAGCTAGATCTTGTCAATGTTGATGTGTATACAAAATTTGGTCAGATTCTGTCAATTGGTTCTCAAGATATTGAGCGGAAACAAAATTCTGATGTCAATCAAGGGCAGTAACTCTGTCAAAATTTTGCAAAAAATGACAGGCAACAATCCCAAGCTAGATCTTGTCAATGTTGATGTGCATACAAAATTTGGTCAGATTCTGTCCATTTATTCTCAAGATATTGAGCGGAAACGAAATTTTGGCAACAATGAAGGGCCATCCAAGGGCAATAACTCTTCTGCAAATTTGGGGAAACTGACATGCATTTACACATTAGTAGATATTGTCAATATTGATGCATATGCCAAATATGGTTAAAGTCTAACAACTGGTTCTCAAGTTATGTGTGGTAATGGAATGTCGGAAGGACGGAATTACAGAATAACGGAATAACGGAACTACGGAAGGACAGGGTGAATCCAGTATAGCCCCCACTTTTTCAAAGCGGGGCTATAATTATAATGCTATTACCTCTTTTCTCACACATTCTGAGGCCTGTGGATTTCTCTCTAGATTTATTATCTTCACAGCAACAGCTTCTTGTGTCTCATTATTTACAGCAAGCTTCACTCTGGGAATAGAAAGATACATGTGCAGCGTCAAGAGAAAACGGGATTTTTGCATATGCGAAAATAAAGCCGCAGATCACCTGTGCAGTAACTTTGTTTTCACTACAAGGATAGAACAATTCCTCTTTTTCTTAAGTCCGAAATTTCAAGCGTCTAGTCATCTTCTGAGACTGTACAGGCTGGTTTGTGAAGGACCTGGTGGGAAACCAAGGTGTTTGTTTTCTCATGTGGAGGCTCAAATGAAGTTCTAAAACTTAAGATGCCTGGAGTAAATTATAAGTTCCCTCTAAAACAATGGCAACACTTCTGATTGACAATTGAGCCTGTGCATGAGAAAACCAACAGTTTGTGTTCCAACCAGGTCTGACACAAACCGGGCTGTACAGTCACAGAAGATGGTTAGAGGCTGGAAATTTTGGATTTAGAAAGAAGAGGAATAGTACTATCCTTGTATCGAAAACAAAGGCGCTGTCAGATCAACTTCGCGGTTACTGCGAAGCTGGTATGCGCCTTTGTTTTCGCATATGCAAATTGTGGTTTTCTCATGCGGCGGCTCAATTAAGTATTTGCTTGGAAATTCTGCTTCCAATCACATCAACCGTATACCTAAAATCCATATTGGAACAATTTTATACAGTAAGTTCGGAAATGTTCTTGAGAACATAATTTTCGCTAATTTTCGTAAATTTGATGCCTCACCGATTCAAAGTTCTCGCTAATAAAATATAAGGTTTAAGAAGGCTTGAGTACCCTCTTGTGAATTCAAAAACTCGCCAATAATTCAGAAACAGATAATTCGAGAAATAAAAGTCATGCGAAAATTTCCGAATTTACAGTAGTCTTAGTGGACGGCCCAACTACATGTACTACAAGATATTTAGGAGGTCCCAAGGGACTCTTACCATTTGAGCCGCCTCATGGGAAAACCAACAATCAGCATAGGCGAAAACAAAGACGCAGATCAGCTTCGCGGTAACCGCGAAGCTGATCAGCGCCTTTGTTTTCGCTACTCGGATAGTACAATTTCTCTTCTACTTTAATCCGAAATTTCAAGCTTCTAGCTCTTTTCTGTGCTTGTACAGGCCGGTTTGTGTCGGACCTGTTCGGAAACCACATTGTTGGTTTTCCCACGAGGCGGCTCATTTCTTTATGAGGATCACTGACATGTTTTTGGGAGTCAAGGACTGTGTCACATTACGAAAACTTGCCCATGCAATATACAAAGAATTTTTTCAGTTCAAAAATCGAAAATTTTCATCTGAAAAATTTTGATATTTTTCTTATTTTTGCTCAAAACATAGATTGTGGGTACACGTAAGAACCGCCTCGGCTAGGCGGTTCTAACGAGTACCCACAATCTATGTTTTGGAACAAAAATAAAAAAATAGGTATACCCCTCCATACCCCAGTTTTTCTATATAAAAGTGGGGTTTAAGGGGGTATATATTGCACGGACATGTTTTCCTGATGCAAGGACTGTGTCTGTAATGAGTCTGGGAGAACCCTGTTGAAAGCTCCCAATATACTTACTCTCCATACGCTCCTTCTCCCAAGGTTTGTACAAAATCCCAGCCTTTCACAAATGCTGTAACCTCGGACATTGGTCACTTGATGGGCATTGGTTCCTCAATGGACATTGGCTCCTCGATGGACACTGGTTACTGGTTAGTTGGTGGACTGGTTACACAAAGGACATTGGCTACACAATGGAACTTGGTTAATCAATATGTTCTGTCTTCTCTCATCATCTGTGTAAATGACCCTCTTGCAATTAGGGGATAACTGTATTCAAATTTTTCATTTGGGGCGGTATATCGTCGGATATACGGTCGGAAATGTTGTTTTACGGCGACGCGTCAGCAGAGCCGTAAAACATGATTTCCAACCGTATATCCGACGATATACCACCCCAAATGAAAAATTTGAATATTGTTATCCCCATTCTAATGTACTTTTTAACTATAAACAACGAAAAAATACATTGTTTTTCGCAAAACGTGAGCGTCACCAGCGACGAAAAACACGACGTTAACCAATCACAAGCGATGTTGCTCATGACGTTGGGTTTCCGACGGTATATCGCAGAATATACTGTCGCAATGTTTTGACGTTATCCAATCAGACGTCGCGTTACATTCTCAAGTGCATTAGAATGACTTTTTTCTGTACAAAGAGAGTAAGGATAAGGCTGGAAGGTAAGGCATGTTTGAAAGTGGGTGTTTGCACATCTGGGTACTTGGTGAAACTGAGTACTATGCTGTATCAGTTGTTTGTAAGGTGATAAAATATTTTGCTTCACTGAGTTTGTCCAATGTGTTGTTTCTTAACAACGGGGTTTAGTGGTCATTGTTTTGTAGTTTCAAATTTATCTGTTTTGCTTGGTTGTTGATATGAGTGACCCAGTGCAGAATGTGATGGCTTTAGAGGGTCAAACTCAAAAGCTACAAGCATCTGTAGATCTTCATAAATATAATTTACATACCCAAAAATATGAATTTGCAGTTTCACGATGATCAAGCATGATTTGGGAAATATATCCGGAGGCTGTCAGCAATTTAGCATTAAAATGAAGTCCCCAAATCATGTACTTTGTTATATATATTAGCAGTAAGACTAATAACAACTACATGCATTTAAGAAAAATCTGAAACTTTGACCACTGAATCATGTTTTTACATTAAACTACGTGTTTAGGACAATCTCAAAAATGTTGTGTGATATTAAAAGATATACACAAGGAAAATTATTTACAACATTTTTCAAGAATCTGCTCTACATGAACCATAACTAGTTTCCTCAAAACAAATGTGTTTCTGGATAGTGGAATGTCTTGCCTAATGTAGTTGCTATGTGAAATGCGGAAAAAATCTGCCATTCGCATGCAAAAATAATTCATCAGCTGTTCACGGCGCCAAGTTCATCTAAAGTGCTTATTTTTTGGTCACTATTTCAGAAGCTGGAACACCATCCTGGTGCTTTGCATGATTAAAATTGTAATGTTTGGCAATAAAGAATGACTATTCATAATAGCAATGCTTAAGATGTTTGCAAAATACGTTCTCGTTTTCTCTCCAATCAGATGGTCAAAACTGGCAGAACCTGTTGTGTATATGGGTTTGTTTGTTGGTAGCTATACTGATACAGAAAGACTGTTCAAACAAATACAATATAAATTTTGATTCATTTACATTCCAATATTTCGCATATTTTCCATTTTTTATATATGTTAAAGTATTTGTTATATTTGTGTGTGGCGTCTTTATTCATTTTAATTTTGATGCAATTAATTGTTCTATATCTGTCGTTACACAGAAAGAAAAAAAAAAATAGAAATAAAAAAAAAAAAAAACAATAACAGTACCTTAATTAGGCTGCGTATTTGTGTAATTACCCAATTAAAATATGAAAAAACGCAATTAATAACGATCTGGTAGCGTAAGAAAACGCAAAAGAAATCGCCGATACGCAATACCGGAAAAATCAATTGCGTACCGGTTTTTATCGGTGTGCGCCGCACAACGGTTTACGCCGTCCACATTAAACAAAAATGTCATTGGACATGCGCAAATCGATCGATTGGAAGCCATTTCTTTTCTGTTTTTTCGTTTTAGTTAATTCTCTCAACCAATCAATGTGTCCCTTTTATTTTATGCTATGCAAAAGCGAAAGTAGAAGAAAATAAGGAAAGTACACCTCGAACATCATTTTTACCAAATTGTTTTCCATTTTACCCAATTGATTGAAAATAGAGTGCGTAACAGAATTGAACTTACCCAATTAAAATTCCAGATACGCAATTGAATGAAAAAGGGGTGCGTAAATACCCAATAGGCTAAAAAATTAATTAAGGTACTGCAATAATGACTATTTAGTATTATTTTGTTGATGGTCTTTTAATATTGCTGTTCTTTTTACCTAAAACAAATAAGCAAATTAGCGGCTTTAATAAATTTATCTATCTATCTATCTATCTCTATATACTGCCATATGCCCTCGTCGACAATCTAGGCAGGTGAAATTGATCAAGTACGTACAGGTTTATGTGTATCAAAACCAATTAGAGGACTGTTGTCTAGACAATTTTATCACAGTCCGCACTAAGTATTTCAAAAATGCTCTTCCTATATTCCAAGAGTGATTTAAACCTATACAAACAGAGTTCCAAACATTTCATTATAAAACAATATAAACCACAAACAGGCCGAGTTGACCCAGCTGAGTTGACCTGAGACCGAGTTGACCTGAGACCGAGTTGACTCAGGCGCCGAGTTGGTTCCAGGTTGAGCTGACCCGCTTCCTTCCAAACAGCCAAATGCCAGTGTGTGGTAGCCCGCTTTTCTGGCGAGGTCATTTATATCAATCACAAGCTTGTGTTATTGGGTTTTCAAGTTCGACAAATGCGCAGTGGAGCAGTCTAAAGTACAGAACGTCCTTATTTATTTATTTTTTTATTTTTTAATTCAGTTTTACATCCCTTTTAAGATTATTTCAGCTCATATGAGAGGGGTGTTATGTATGACAGTTACTTGTTGAAAGATGTGCATTCAGTACTGGTAAACTTCCCAAGGGAGTATGCCCAGGAAAGTATGATGTTATACATATGATGTTTACTTGTTGTCCTTAGCAATTATTTACTTTTAGTGTCCCAGATATTGGACATAAACATGTTGTTTACTTCAGAATTTTCTAGAAATTTCAAATTGTTCTTTGACGGAAAAGTCTGGAAAAATCTCAAAAAAGAACCTGGAAAGATGTAGAATCTTCTAGAAAAATCTTTTTTTTATGTCAAAAGAATATTGTGGAATTTTCTGGAAGGATAATGGCCTCTCTAGAATATTCCAGAACATTAAATTTTGGTAAACAACTTGTTATTTTTAGTATATGATATCATAGAATTTGCTGGAAGAATCCTGAGTGTTCCTCAGTGCTATATAAGGGCTACAAATTTTCATAAGGACAATCTTTGGGTACTGTTACTATTAAGAAGTCAAAATCTATCTTACTGGAATTTAAACTTATTCTTGGATTACTTTGTGATATTCGATTCTGGATTGGGACATAGTGCTATTTTGAAACAAACTTTAATTCTTGGGATCAGAAACTGATACAGACTTGTGTTAAAAAATTCTGAGGGACATTCAGACATTCTTTAAGGGAATTAACATCTTGAAAGGTATTGTACATTCATTTTTGTTTGATTGTATATATGCTTTTGATTGTTTCACATGTAATTACTGGTTAAATCACTTCTAAATAGATTTGTTAAATTTTAAACAAAGCTTTGTTGCTGGCTAACCAACTTGTTGGTTTCCTTAATCTTCTAGTTACGCCTGGCACGTAACAGAATTGGGGGCTCGAGTCCGGGATTGAAATTTCTTGTGCACCAAATTTATTTAAAATTCTAAAGTATCTTCACTGTTTGCTGTTTAAATAGCTAAAGCCAGCAAAAAGCAACCATGTCATTCAAACTAAGTGACTTTATTGCTGCGCCTTCTCAGGAGCTGTTAGATAAGGCCAAAAAGAGTGATCTCTTAGACATAGCTGATCATTATGGGTTGTCAAATATCAAGACTTCCATGTTAAAACATGAAATTATTTAAGAACATTTTGATTCAGTTTTTTGTTGACGAGGAAATTTTTGATTCCTCGGCTACTTCTCAGATTCTAGTCACTCAGACTGACTTGCAGTTGAGGGAACTAGAAATCAAAAGACAAATTGAGATGGAAAAACTAAAATTTGAGTATGAAGAAAGAATAAGGTTGGAAACTTTAGAGCGGGAAGAAAGAATAAGGGCAGAAAAGGCCAAAAGGGAAGAAAGAATAAGATTGGAAACTTTAGAACGGGAAGAAAGAATGCATAAACAAAGAAGAACGAGAGAAGGAGAAACAAAGAGCTTTAGAATATGAAAAATTAGAACGAGAAGAACGGCTCGAAATTGAAAAAGAAAAATTGAGATTTGAAAATGAAGAAAAAGAAAGAGAAAGGCTATTTCAGTTAAGAATCAAAGAAATTGAATTTAATGAAAAATCAAAATCAAAATCCTTATCTTCAGACACAAGCAAAATATTTGATGTAACAAAACATATCCGACTCGTTCCTCCATTTCAAGAAAAAGAGGTTGATAAATATTTTCTACATTTTGAGAAGGTAGCAGAAAACTTGAAATGGCTAAGAGAGCACTGGACCTTGCTTTTGCAAAGTGTTGTAATTGGTAAAGCTCGAGAAATTTACACTCAGCTTTCTCTTGAGCAAAGCTCAGATTATGATACAGTAAAGGAATTTATTCTTAAGGCTTATGAGTTGGTCCCTGAGGCATACAGGCAGAAATTTAGAGACTGTAGAAAAGAACATGACCAGACTCATGTTGAGTTTGCTAGAACAAAAGAGCAACTATTTGATAGATGGTGTTCTTCAAAGAAAGTAGGTTCTGATCATGCAAAGCTAAGGCAGCTCATGCTTGTTGAAGAATTCAAACGGTGCATAAATTCTGATGTTAAGGCTTTCTTGAACGAAAGAGAAGTTGAAAACTTGGAAACAGCAGCACGTTTAGCTGATGACTATGCTTTGACTCATAAGGCTTCATTTGTCAACAAGCCATATCCTAGGAAACCATATAACCCTCAATCAAAGCAAATTACCCCTCAGTCAAAACCATATTCCCCTCAGTCCGGTCCCAAAGCCAATCCCAGTAATCCAACTGACAATTCAGTCTAAAACCCAAATTTTCTAGTGAAAACAAAGGACAAAATCCCTTATCCCAGCCAATTTGTAATTATTGTAAGAAAACTGGCCACATTATTTCTGAATGTTTGGCACTGAAACGAAAGAAAGAAAGAGAAAATCTAGATAGTGCTAAACCGACAGGCCTCACCTCCTTAAAGGCTAAACCACAGTCTTGTATCCAGGAAGAAAACCCTATACTGACCAGAACTTGTAAAGAGTCAGTCTCTGAGGATTCTATTATGGAGATTTATGAACCATTCTTATCAGATGGTTTTGTGTCACTTAACAGTGACTCTGCCCAGTCTACCCCTATCAAAATCTTACGAGATACCGGAGCTTCTCAATCCCTTATCTTGGCAGATACCTTGCCATTTTCCGAGAAGTCTTCTTCTGGGACAAGTGTCCTTATCCAGGGCGTAGAGTGTGGATTTGTTAACGTACCCCTCCATAATATCTATTTGTCCTCTGACTTAGTAACAGGTCCCGTGGCTGTAGGTATTAGACCTTCCTTACCCTTTAAAGGTATTCATTTGCTGTTAGGCAATGATTTGGCAGGAGATAAGGTTGTGGTAAACCCACTTTTGACCAGCACACCATGTGTTGATCAACCCCCTGATCCCATTGAGCAGGAAATTCCTGACCTTTACCCTTCTTGTGCTGTTACTAGGGCAATGGCTAAGAAAGCCAAATTATATGATGGGATGCAGGACATAAATTTAACTGACACTTTGATAGGTCAGTCTTTTAATAAAGAGATTTCAACATCTCTTTCCCCTAGTCAGTCTGATATTCAGACTGACCCTAGCAATCCAAGGTCGGGGTCAGAAAATGACCTTTCACCTTCCAACTCAAATGACCAGCTGTCAAGGTCACAGCTTTGTAAAGAACAACACAGTGATTCTGAGATCTCGCCTTTATTTGAAAGGGCTTTAGATGAAAAAGAAATATCCCAGGTCCCTGTTTGCTATTATGTCAAAAATGGCATATTAATGCGAAAATGGCGTCCTCCAGATGTCTCAGCAGAAGATGAGTGGACTGTTAACCACCAAATTGTGATCCCTAGGGTTTATCGCCCTGAAATCTTAAACTTGGCACATGAAACTCCAATGTCAGGCCATTTAGGTGTAAATAAGACCTATCACAAGATTCTAAATCATTTCTACTGGCCAGGATTAAAATCTGATGTTTCACAGCATTGCAAATCCTGCCACACTTGTCAGATGGTAGGAAAACCCAATCAGACTATTCCTAAAGCTCAGTTACAGCCCATTCCTGCCTTTGATGAACCTTTCAGCAGAGTGATTATTGATTGTGTAGGTCCCTTACCCAAAACAAAGAAAGGTTGTGAATATCTTCTGACCATAATGTGTGCTTCAACTCGCTTTCCTGAAGCAATCCCACTCAGAAATATCAAGGCTAAAACAATAGTTAATGCACTTGTGAAGTTCTTCACATTTGTAGGCCTCCCAAAATCTATCCAGTCAGACCAGGGCTCAAATTTTATGTCAGGAATTTTTCAGCAAGTCATGTACGAACTTGGAATTAAGCAATACAAGTCATCGGCTTACCACCCTGAAAGCCAAGGTGCCTTAGAAAGATTCCATCAAACTTTGAAAAACATGATCAGATCTTACTGCTTTGACACTGAAAAAGATTGGGATGAAGGCATACACTTGCTTCTATTTGCTGTAAGAGAATCTGTACAAGAGTCTCTGGGGTTCAGCCCATTTGAGCTTGTTTTTGGGCACACTGTACGTGGACCGTTAAAACTTCTAAAAGAGAAATTTCTCTCAGATGATGATAGTTCTTTGAACTTACTTCAGTATGTGTCTGATTTCAAAAACAGACTATCAAAGGCCTGTGATGCAGCTCGGTCCAATCTCAAATCTGCTCAAAGCAAAATGAAGATTCGTTATGATGAAAATGCTAAAGACAGAAATTTTGAACCTGGAGACAAGGTACTTGCTCTCTTGCCCATTCCTGGCAGACCTTTACAAGCTAGATATTATGGCCCGTATACTGTTGATAAAAAGTTAAGTGACGTGAATTACATTGTTAACACTCCTGGGAGGCGCAAGCAAAAACAGCTATGTCACATTAATATGCTCAAGAAGTATATTGATAGGGATAGTTCTGTTATTTCATCAGTAAATATAGTTAATTCTGTCCCTCATGAACAAAATCAAATGGACTCTGAGGACTTCAACTTGGAGAAATCTGATCCCTCGTCATCGAAACTCCAGAATTCTGACATACTACAGAATCTTGATCAGAAACTGTCTCACCTTGATTCAGACAAAAGACTTGAACTGAAACAGTTAGTTCTCGAATATGAGCACTTATTTCCGGACATTCCATCCAGAACTGACAAAATCTATCATGATGTTGACATTATTGAAGGTTCAAAACCTGTAAAGCAACATCCTTACAGAATGAACCCTGTAAAACAGCAATATCTCAGGGAAAAAGTTCAATATTTGCTGGACAATGATTTCATTGAACCCAGCCAAAGTGAATGGAGTTCTCCTTGTATTCTTGTACCAAAGTCAGACGGGACATTTAGAATGTGCACAGACTATCGAAAAGTCAATTCTGTCACTAAAACAGACACTTTTCCCATCCCACGAATCGATGACTGCATTGATAATATTGGACATGCCAAGTATGTTACAAAGTTCGATCTGCTAAAGGGATTTTGGCAGATACCCCTCACGGACAGAGCAAAGGAGATCTCGGCATTTGTTACACCAGATGGACTGTACCAGTATAAAGTCATGCCATTTGGAATGAAGAACTCGCCTGCGACTTTTCAGCGGCTGGTCAACAGTTTGATTTCCAATCTGGATGGCTGTAAAGCCTATATCGACGACGCTATTATCTTCAGTGAGGAGTGGCAACAACACTTGCAGACAATCAGAACATTCTTTGACCGGCTAAGTGATGCTAAACTAACTGTGAACTTGGTAAAAAATGAATTTTGCCATGCAAACTTGACATTTCTTGGACACATTGTAGGTCAAGGTCAGGTAAAACCTGTAGAAGCTAAAGTTGAGGCTATCTCAGATTTTCCTGTACCTACTAGCAAAAGACAACTGATGCGCTTTCTGTGTATGGCTGGATATTACAGGAAATTCTGCAACAACTTCTCGGCTATAGCTGAGCCTCTGACAAACTTGCTTGGTAAGAAGGCCAAGTATGTTTGGACAGATGACTGCCAGAAGTCATTTGATAAGCTCAAGGCCATACTTAGAAGTGCTCCGGTTCTCTTAGCACCAAGTTTTGACAAAGAGTTCAAGTTGGCTGTAGATGCCAGTGATGTTGGTGCAGGCAGTGTATTGTTGCAAGAAGATGACAATGGTGTTGACCATCCTGTTTGTTATTTTTCCAAAAAGTTTAACAAGCATCAGAGTAATTACTCTACCATAGAGAAAGAATGCCTATCTCTAATCCTTGCGCTTCAGCACTTTGAAGTTTACTTAGCTTCTTCACATGCACCAATTGTTGTCTTCAGTGACCACTATCCACTGACTTTCATACATAAAATGAAAAACAAGAACCAGCGTTTACTCAGGTGGAGTCTCATGTTGCAAGAGCACAATCTTGACATCAGACATATCCGAGGAAGAGATAATATCATTCCAGACACCCTAAGCAGAGCTTAAGTGCCTCTACAATGCTGATGTCCAGCTTTGTGCTGTTGTATTTGATTAGTTTTGCACAAATTTTGCTAAACATATTGTATACAATTATCCAGTATTGCAAAAGAAAGCTTTATTTTATAAAACTTTCTTTTCTTTGAAGAGGGGAAGTGTTTATGTATGACAGTTACTTGTTGAAAGATGTGCATTCAGTACTGGTAAACTTCCCAAGGGAGTATGCCCAGGAAAGTATGATGTTATACATATGATGTTTACTTTTTGTCCTTAGCAATTATTTACTTTTAGTGTCCCAGATATTGGACATAAACAGGTTGTTTACTTCCGAATTTTCTAGAAATTTCAAATTGTTCTTTGACGGAAAAGTCCGGAAAAATCTAAAAAAGAACCTGGAAAGATGTAGAATCTTCTAGAAAAATCTTTTTTTTTATGTCAAAAGAATATTGTGGAATTTTCTGGAAGGATAATGGCCTCTCTAGAATATTCCAGAACATTAAATTTTGGTAAACAACTTGTTATTTTTAGTATATGATATCATAGAATTTGCTGGAAGAATCCTGAGTGTTCCTCAGTGCTATATAAGGGCTACAAATTTTCATAAGGACAATCTTTGGGTACTGTTACTATTAAGAAGTCAAAATCTATCTTACTGGAATTTAAACTTATTCTTGGATTACTTTGTGATATTCGATTCTGGATTGGGACATACATGTAGTGCTATTTTGAAACAAACTTTAATTCTTGGGATCAGAAACTGATACAGACTTGTGTTAAAAAATTCTGAGGGACATTCAGACATTCTTTAAGGGAATTAACATCTTGAAAGGTATTGTACGTTCATTTTTGTTTGATTGTATATATGCTTTTGATTGTTTCACATGTAATTACTGGTTAAATCACTTCTAAATAGATTTGTTAAATTTTAAACAAAGCTTGTTGCTGGCTAACCAACTTGTTGGTTTCCTTAATCTTCTAGTTACGCCTGGCACGTAACAGGGGCCAATCAGTAGGTGGGCGAAAATGGGTGAACCCCGAGAAAAACCACCTGGCACACCCGCAAGCAAAACTTGGCTTGTCTCACATGTGGCCAGAGCGGGGCTCAAACCCACACCAGACACAGCGGTGAGATGATCGAGTGATTAAGAAACAGCGCTCTAAACCGCTCAGCCATGGGCACTGGCATCTGAACTTTACTAAATGCACTCTATTTTTGTATATTTTATAAAAGCTAGTACTTGTATGTTTATTATTGTGAACCATGATACAACATGGTGGACATTATGATTTTGACAGAAAATAAGTTTCTGTTATTTTCTTGTCCTGAACGAAATTTCTCTTACATGCCACTTCGCGGTTTAGTCAAGCAAATGTCCGTTTCAAAAATGCAGAAGGCAAAAATCCTGTACTCTCCAATCTCCAGAGAAAATAGCACTTTTATCATCTGAAATTGACAGTCCAACATTCAAGTCACCACCATGAGAACACTCCGATTGATGCGGTTCGTTTAATTTGGTTCATGGTCATCTCGACCCCAAACCATTTCCCCGCGCACTTGGCTTTATCCATCAATGAGGTCTCTTCTTACATGAGGCAAAGATACAACTACATGTCATTATGACAGCAGTATCTGTTCTTTTAATTATAATTTATCATAAAAAATGTAGTTGTAGCTTTACCTGGTGGAAGAATGACACTTACTGATGGTTAAAGCCAGGTGCGCCGGAAAACGGATTGAGAATGAATTTTGGGCCGAGACGACCAGGAACCAAGTTAAACGAACCGCATGTGTCGGACCTGTTTCAGCGGGGTACTTTGGATTGTCTACTGTCGATTTTGGACTATAAAACTGTGATTTTCCTAGGACATTGGAGGGTACAGAATTTCTACTTTTTGTATATTGTAAATGGATATTAGCTTTATGAAACCGCAAAGTGGCGTGTAAGAGAAATTTCGTTTAGAACAAGAAAACATCAGAATCTGTTTTATATCAAAATACCGATGACCGCCATTATTAAGATACAGAAGGTGGACAAAAGTATTCGTCGCGTTTGTAAAAACTCCATTGACTTCAATGTATTTTCATGTTTGCGAGAAAAATTATCCTGCTTCTCCTAGTTAACGTATTTTAATGTTTTTGGTGTCATTTGAAAGGTAAATGAATAAAGCAATAAACAAGGTATTTTCATTTAATTCCATGCATGCGTTTTCAAGCTACAAATTTTTAAAAAGTTGTGAAATATTTTTTGACAATTTTTGGGTGACGTCACCATTGACGTCAATGGGAAAATGACTTTTTCAAAATTTCCTGAAACTTTAAACTGTTGTTTTGGAACAATGCAATGTCGGAACTTCGTCAGATGACCTTTATTCATTGCTTTATTTATTTAACTTTCAAATGACACCAAAATCATGAAAACATGTTGACCAGAAGAGGCAGGATAATGTTTCTTGTAAACATGAAAATACATTGAAGTCTATGGAGTTTTCAAAAGTGACGAATACTTTTGTCCACCTTCTGTACCAATGCAAGTGTCTTCTTTTTTAAAAAGGTCGAACATGCTAAAATCCTGATATAGAGTGCATTTAGTGCAGGTCAGACGCCAGTGGCCACGGGGGCCGACAGAACGTCACGAAAATATATGACTATTGCAAATAACAAACATGTTATGACATCAATTCCCTGCTTTAAGGAAGTTTCTTTAAGCCAAGTTACCCTGAAATTAATCGACAGTTCTTTTGTGGTTATATCTGCATCTGTGAAGTTTAACTGGCTGTAAAATCGCATACAATTCGTAGAATCTGTGTTACCCGCCAAAAATAATAAAGAGTTCAAAGGGGAGGTAAATGTGTAAACGAATGTTCGTTTAGCACGTTGATTATTTTTCAGCAACCCAGCTGAGGGGAAGAGGGACGGGAGAGGGCGCTGCATGGATGTGTTTTTATTCTGAGTTTTAGAATTTAATTTTTAAGCACATTTTATTGAAATATTATTATGTTTTAATTCATCAAAACTCATCAAAAACTGCACTGTATATATCTGTGTCATTTTAAGGCACTTTTTATTCACGGAACTTGTATATTTCACGACTTTTATTCAAAGACAAAGACATTGGGGACGGCAGCCATATTGAATTCCGGTATTGTCATTGTTGACAACAATTGAGCAAGTCAATTTTAGTGTATCACAGTGGTAAGACAGTATATAAACATGGAATCTGGTGATGGAGAAATAGTACCAGCAAGTTCACAACCCCCTGGGAGTGAAAAACCAAGTCTGAGAAGGAGTTCACGTCCGTCGACATCAAACCTGAAAAAAACTTTCCCAAACCCCTGGTCCTACCAATTGTCCTGATACCCAGTATAACACAGGTTACAGTCTTGATAGAGAAAAGGCTATTGAGAAAAAAGCTAATGCTTGTGAAAGGGAACATGTAAAGTTTGAAATGAAGCAGGGTAAAAACTTTGTCGTTGAGTTCAGTACAGCTGCATATGAGGTTGCGAAATTTGTAATTAGAGAAACATTGGAAACAAATGATACTATTCAGTCTGAATTCTGTGTAAAAACCGAAGAAGTAGTTGATAAAACGGGTGCTAAAGTCGAACTTCGATATAAACTTTATCAAAAAAAGAAAGATTGGGAACCGGGCTGTTACTCAAAATTGACAATAAATTTGTACCATACCACCTCTAGATTGTTATCAAATGGTCCAAGGTTAGAAATAATGACTGATGTTGTATTAGAAAAAACTTTTGCAACAGTTACGGAAGAAATACTCTGACATTGAAATTATGGATCAGCAGATTCAAGAGTCAATACAGTTATTGAATTCCGTGAATAACAAAGACAGTAATCATTCGTTGCCACTTGAGAATACAGAAAAATGTGTGGTTCCTCGCAGCATGTCACAGCCACAAATATGTGATGATAAGACAATAAAGACTTGTGATGAACAGTATGAAAATGTTAGAACAGAGGACTACGTCGAATGTCCCATCTGTGATGAAGGGGCGATGTCGGATGTAATGCAATATGTGAAGACTGCCAAATGTGGTTTCATTATGAATGTATTGGAATAGATAAGAATCGGGTGGAAAAAATTCCAGAATCAAGCCCTTTTACTTGTATAAACTGTAATAATCAGCAACTGTATGAAGACTTTGGGGACAAAGTGGCCGAACAAAAAGACACTTCTCATAACAAAAGTCACATAAATGAACCAAATACTGAAAGCAAGACAGTAACTGATATTTTAAAGAACCCTAGTAATCATCCTAAGAGTAAAATAGAGAAAAGTGAAATAGCCCTCTCCCAAAAACTTTTAACTGGTGCCATAAATGAAAATAAACAGTCAAAGACTACTAAAAATATCAAATCCAATATGAATAGTGCTACCCTGAAGAAGAAGCCAAATTCTGAAAGCATTGAAAATGAACAAAAGACATTGATCATTCAGTTAGAAAGGCAGATAAGAGAAAAGAATAAGACTATAGACTTATTACATAAATTGAATAAACCGCAGAATGAAAGCTCAGAAACGGAAGAACCCTTAAGGATTAACGAGACTTGTCATCCTCATAATACATCAAACACGGTTAAGGATTCCGTAAATGATACAGCTTCCAGCAACATTGACATCAGAATGCGTCAGATGGAAATGAACTTTTGTCAAAACATGAATATGATTACAAATTGTAATATGCAGATGGCTCTTCAAATTCAAACTCTGTCAAATCAACTCATGATGCAGTCACAGCAATTACTGTTACAACAGCAGCAACAGCAGTTTTTAAATGTAAATAGGATAGCCGGACCACAGTATATTCCAGCCCAGGTGCCTAATGTTTTAAATCATACGTATCATGGTTTTAATGGTGTTCATCCTAACGCATTTCATGGTCCAGTATATGGTCAACAACTATTTTATCAAAGACCTTTTATTATACAACCAAATGTACATATGCCGTTACAAAGACAGCTGATCACACAGCCTGTATTCCAACATCAACCTACGGTACACCAACAGCAGCCTCAACAGATCACGCCTCTGAACCGACAGCAACCGAACAACACTTCAGTGAAAACAACCGTACCCCTGGATGGAGTCAAGAATAGAGCTACTCCGGTGGATAATCAGCACTTCCAGAGTGATACATCTTCCGGCTGTAACATAGCAAATAAAAATGAAAATGAAATGGAAATGAGATCTCAAACAAGCCCTAAAGCTGAAAAACAGAACTTGATTAGTTCTCAAAATAGTCCAAAAACTGAAAAACAGAACTCGATTAGAACACACGTATTAAACTTAAATGACACTTCCATAGAAACAATAGAACTTGATTCAACTGGAATAGTCGTAGAATCCTCGGCTTCAGAACCTGTGATAAATGTGGACTCTGAAAATGAACTTGAAATCCCGACAGCAGTTGAACTAACCAATCAGCACGTGTCTGACAGATCTAAACTGGGTGGTTCTTTTTTGTGCATTCCCAGACAGAAGCATATTCCTCCGGACACGCAGGACCTTCACCTGGAAGAGAAACTAATAGAGAGACAATAAAAATCAGTACTATAAACATAGAAGGAGTTAAATCAAATATCCCTTTTTTAATTGAAATGTCAAAGACTGAGCAAATACTGTGTATCCAAGAACATTGGTTAAATGATTATGAAAACTCTACCATTGAAAATTTAGTTCCTAATTATTCAGCATTTGTCAGGTGTTGGGATACTAATGAGAGAATAACAAATTTCAAAGCGCGTCGTGGCAAAGGAGGTGTAGCAGTCATGTGGCCAAATCATTGGACTCACAACATTAAACGCCTAGACGACGGAAATGAGAGAATCATAGGAATTGAAGTAAAGGGAGTTGACGGCACATTGTTTATTTTCAACGTGTATATGCCAACACATGAATCAAATTCACTGTCTAATTACGATAAACATTTAGATATTCTACACACTCTACTAGTAAAGTATAGTGCTCTGGGAACTGTCATTGTTTGTGGTGATATGAATGGTACACTGTCCACGGAAAGAAATAACAGGCATGACTGTAGCCTCAAACAGTTTGTGGTAGAACATAACTTATATTGGAATGAAAGTGACATGGAGAGAAAATCTACATTCATTAGTCATACTGGCTGTGGCAGGTCGCAGATTGACTATATTATGTGCACTGCATCAGGAATCCTGAAAACTACAGAAGTGGAAGACAAACATTATCTTAATCAGTCAGCACACACAGTTGTTAATTCGGTACTTAAGCTCCAGTTGAAAGGACAAATAAAAACAGAAAATAAAAACATTAAATCTAAGCAGAGAATAAAAATGAACTGGGATAAAGTAGATATTGTGAAATATCAATCAGTTATAAGTGATAAACTACATAAGCTCCAAGAGAATCACATATTAAACCCGGGAGAGTCACTTAAGCGAGTAGGGGAATGTTTAAAGGAGGCGGCAAACATAGCAGTCCCTCATAGAAAAGTTAATCTGAACGGACCCAGCTTCAAAGCATCTCCTGTTGTGAAAGACTTACTAAAGGAATGTAAACATTCACATGCTGTGTGGAAAGAAAATGGCTCCCCGGCCAAGGAAATGAACTGTTTGAAAAAAGAAAAACTGCAAAAAAGAATCTTCAGAAACAATTACGGAGAGAACATTATCTGAAAAAAGAAAAATTTTATGCTGACCTAATGATGAACCCTGACACAAAAATGTTCCATAAACTGATTAGAATGAATCAATCCAACGGTTCGAGATCCACAGCTTGTTTTAATGTAAATGGAAAGTCATTATTTGATATTCAGTTACAAAAAGAAACTTTGAAATGCTATTATGAAGATTTAGCAATACCCAAAGATGACATTTGTTTTAATGAAGAGTACTTAGAGCACAGTGAATTTTATCTGAATCTTATTCGTGAACTCTTAAGTGTGAATAGAGTGTGTACAACAGAACTTTTCACAGATAAAGAGGTTAAAACATGTATTCAGGAGCTGAAATCTGGAAAATCTGCTGATGAATTTGGCATATCTGCTGAATATTTGAAAAAATCAGAACATGTGATAATCCCGACTTTAAGAGACATTTTACGCTCTGGAAAGGTTCCGGAATATTTCAGTGGTGGGTTGATCACGCCAGTACCTAAACCTGGAAAGGATCCGACAATTATAGACAATTATAGAGGAATAACGGTGACCCCAATACTTGGAAAACTCTTTGAAAAGTTAGTTCTGCTCCGTCTTTTGGAATATATGAATGTAGAACAGTCAGATCTCCAGTTCGGTTTTACGAAAAACTTAAGTCCAACCATGAGCTCCTTAATATGTTCAGAAGTTATCAATGAATCTAGAATGGAAGGAAAACCATTGTATATTGTGACAATTGACAGTCAAAAAGCGTTCGATACTGTAAATCATGTGATTCTCAAAAAACAGCTATATGAAGAAGGTACACCACTTGACCTATGGAATATTGTGGACTCATTGTACAGCGGTCTGTCATCAAAAGTCAAGTGGCAGGGAGACATTAGTGACAGTTTTGAAATAACTCAAGGTGTCCGTCAAGGGGGTATACTTTCCCCCCATTTGTACAAAACATATGTTGATCCTTTACTCGATGAACTGAAAAGAAATGCCCTAGGCGCTCATATAGGAACCATGTATGTGGGTAGTGTCGCTGTGGCAGGTGATTTCTTGTTCATGTCAAACTGTGCTCATGAGCTCCAAACTATGTTCAATGTATCCAAGGAATTTGCCAGTGAACGTAGATACAAAATTCATCCAACAAAAACAACACTAGTCCCGAGAATAACTACAAGCACTAGTAGAGCCCGTGATGTAGGAAGAAAATGGTATATGGGGAATTCAGAGGTTTCAGAAAACACTAAAATTGAACATTTGGGAATGATAAGAAGTGTTAAGGATGAGAATAAACTTAATATTCAGAAAAGAACAAGTTTAGCTCGTAGAACATTGTACTCTTTAATAAAAACTGGTCTACACGGGTGTAATGGACTAACCGCAAAGATTTCATTCAAGATATATCAAGTTTACGTGTTACCAAGGCTATTGTATGGGTTGGAGGTGTTATCTCTCAGTAAGAAACTACTTGATGAACTAGAAACTTTCCATTTGGAAATATTGAAAAATATACAGTCACTACCAACTAGAAAGGCTAATTCAATTGTGTATCTACTTTTGGGGGCTTTCCCACTGAAGGCTGAAATAGAAAAGAAACAGCTTGGATTATTGTATTCCATTGTAACCTGTGAAAATCAAACCTTACAACAGTTTTGGAATAGGCAATACGCCTTACAGAATGACGGAAGTTTCTTCAAAAATGTCCGTGAACTTATTGAGAGGTACGAATTACCCCCTCCCAGTGAAATGAGGAACATGAGTAGGGATAAGTGGAAGATTCGGGTAAAAAGGACGCTAAGATGTTACTGGACTGAACAACTTCAACGAGAGGCAAGAGATAAATCAACGTTAAAATACTGCAACTTGGATAGCATGCTCATGGGTACTACCCACCCAGTATGGGACACAGTTCTACCAAACAGACTGGATGTTATGCGAGCAATCATCAAAGTCAGGATGTTGACGGGGACATATCTACTGCAAACCCATAGAATGAAGTTTAAGATGGACGGAGTGGCTGATGCGACCTGTCCTCTGTGCTACCTGGAAGACGAAGTTCTTGTGCATATGCTGACACGATGTCCAGCCCTTAGTGAAACAAGAAACAGATATGTGCGAGTTATCAAAAAGAAGTTCCAAGCCGCAGTAGGGCCCTCAGCATGGTCAGAACGCATCAGAGACCCTAGTACATTTGTACAACTAATTGTGAACTGTCAGAAGCTGGTTCCAGTTACTATACCGGATAGTGAAGAACTGTTACGCTCTATAGAGGTCGACTCAAGAATACTATGTCACAAACTACACCTGAAAAGACTGTATTTATATAATGTCATCAAAGAGGGTTCCGAAGGTGATATGGCCGCTGACCCATCCATTATTAAGTGATTTTCCAGTGATAGGAGGTATAACTCACATCACGTGCGCTTATATACAGGCGGAGAATACGTCTACAAGAAAGAAAGAAAGACTGGGTCGCTTCGATCCTAAATATCAGAGGGGAAAACACCGTGCCCGTATGAGTGTATAACTATGATTACCTAGGCGCTTTATTACGTCTATGTACTATGTTGACCTCATGGAGGCTCTGTCGATAGAGGACTCGATAGATCGCATTAGGATGTTTTACAATAAATAAAGGTACGTAGTCGCCCTCTAGCACCAGGAGCAGGTCCAGATCCAGATATTTTCCCTCAAAGATACTGTAACTAAAGCCGAGCCAAGCCACAGCAAACCCCGTCGATGGAAAAGCATGCTTATCCACCAAGGATGGTTTACTGCGCCATTTATCCAACACTTACTCGATTCACAAAGTTTCGAGTTACCCAACACTTACTCGATTCACAAAGTTTCGAGTTTGAAATTTGCATATTTCCACGGGAGGCTATCCCGTCATATTACTTCCCCCTCCGAGAAGACTCGTCCCGAGTCTTGGCCTGGGGACTACATGGGCAAGGCAACTCCGCTCTGGCAGTTGTCATTATCCCACCGCTGCCACCAAATGTAACGAAAGCCGAGCCAAGCCACAGCAAACCCCGTCGATGGAAAAGCATGCTCATCCACCAATGATGGTTTACTGCGCTATTTACCCAACACTTACTCGATTCACAAAGTTTCGAGTTACCCAACACTTACTCGATTCACAAAGTTTCGAGTTTGAAATTTGCATATTTCCACGGGAGGCTATCCCGTCACAATACCTTTGAAAAAAATCTGGGCGTATAATATTGGAATTACCGGGAAGGTCAAAATTTGTTACTTGGTATAACAACTTCAGTATTTTCAACATTTTTACATTATCTGCTTGTCCCAAAGCTCAGAATCCCAAAGATGTGAGCCTGAGACGCTGTTTATAAAGGTCTGGTGAGACATATTCTTGAGTATGGTATGGTTTTGGCTTGGGACCCTGATCGTGTAGGTCTGATAGATAAATTGAAAGATGTGCAGAAGGTGCAGATAAGTTTGTAACTAGGAATTACATGTATACATGTAAAAAAGGTAGTATGACCGGCATCCTTAAGAATTTAAAACGGGAATCGATACGAAAAAGAATGAAGGATAATGAATTACATTGCTAAATACATGGGTCTATAAGGCGAGCCAAATTTCTCACCGATGACCTAATCCCAAAGAACTGGTGTTGTAGAAATCAACACTCTTTGGCATTCCAGATACTCTCAGACAGTACCAAAATGTTTGCATGGCTTTATCCCACTGACTATCAGGGATATCCTCCCCGATTCTCTTATTTCCACTGCTGAAATGTCAGATGGTTGTGTGTCTAAATTTGCTTCTCTTGTGAGAGATCGGGTCTAATCCCTATTGTCAAGTACCATCCCCCTAATGTAGTATTGTCAATTTGGCGTTTCACTACTAAAACTATGCATATAGTAAACTTTACATATACTAAACTTTTATTATTTACGAGCTGCCAGATGGGTCAAAAACGATTAATCCTCACACAGCAGTGTCTTAAACATGTTTGAAGACCTAGGTTGGCGATCCTTCTAAAGCAGACTATCAACTAGTCATGCTTTATAGAATCATACATGGCTATATAGCATTTGAAATACCACCATTTTTTTAGAAATCACAGAAATACACACGTCACATGCACCATCTTTCGTTCAGGCAGATCCAAACTTCAGCTACATACTATCAGAAATCTTTTATCCTGCAACCATTGTTCTTTGGAATAGGCTGTTCTTAGGGTTGCGCTTGGCTCCTTCAAAGCAGGAGTTTTACAGATCCAATCATCAGTCCCTGTTTTGACCTGCTTTTATTTTTTTTATTTTAAACGTAACTCTGTACTAACACTATAAACTTTTAATCATTCTCACCAAGAGCTCACGTTTGCTAGGATCTAGCTTTTATCTCTGCACTGACAGCACCACTGCATATAACACTCGTGAGAGGGTGCTGCAGTATGAGTATGAAACTATAGATTCTGATTCTGATTTCCTGCATACAACAATCATTATTCATCAAGAAAACATATCCGTGAAATAAATACCTCTATACAGTCCACTTTTATGTTGTAAAACTGGGATTTACCATGTTTACAGGGGTATATTTTTTATTTTTGCTCAAAAACATAGATTGAGGATACTCTTGAGAACCGCCTAACCAAAGCGGTTCTAACGTGTACCCACAATCGATATTATTAAAACAATTTTTTTTTAATGAAATTTTTAAGTTTTGCTGCTGAAAAAAAAATCTGTATTTTGCATGTTGAAGGACCCTATCAACTGTATTATCCAGCCCAATGACAGTCTACATTTTTGTGACAGAAATCACCCGTTTCATTCCAGAAAATAAATTCGGAGCTAGAATTACAGTGACTTGTTCACACGGTTTTGGTTTCGACGAAAGGACCAACCATTTTGAATAGCGCTTTAACTTTGCATAGAATGAACAAAACGTAGAAAAGCTCTACGACAAAGAGTTCGCGTTACAACTAACGCCAGGTCTTGCGTGATGCTGGTTTTGATGTCATTTCGTCAAGCGGCAGGTTGGAGGACTAAGTTTACGTCTTGTATTTATATATTACAGACTATCCGAGCGATGTTTTGATCAGCATGAGGTAGAGCTACATGCTTTCTGTGTTGCAAAGATCCAGAAAATGTTGTGAATTATTGCTCAGATGCGAGTCACTAACCAAAATAAAACAACTATTACTGGATTAGATCTCGAAGTTAATTCGGAGTTCCTTGGGTATGAAATAGGCTACACAATGTACCCTTGGACTGCATAAGATGGAATCATCTTCTAAAATGATTTGTTTTTCTCTCCATATGGAACGCTATAAGACAGAGACTGACTTTGGTGGGGTGCATATGATAAGGCTCATTAGTGATTCAGGCGTTATCCATCGACGTGGTTCTCCCGGCAAAGGAGGGATTTACGAACAATAAAACCTCGACCAATATTGGTGGTCTAGCACGCCGACTCTTATTCATGGGTTGTGAGATCGAATCGCGGTATTGTCTCACTTTTAATGTTATATTTGTGCCTTAATATATTTTAAAGTGAAAACATGAGTTATTGAAACAATGTTATATCATTTATATTTTGCTGGATGACGCATCTGTCAATATCATCGTCCATTGTAATCATGTCATACCTTTCCTTCCGCGGTTGAACCTTTTCTGCAAGGGATTTTGTCTCAAATCTCTGAAGGGATCGTATGGATACACCAGTCAGAATTGATGCCCTCGTCACTGCTTGTGTCAATGAAACGAATAATTCCCCATAAGGCTTCTACAGATTTGCAGATTTCATAAACATTCAGAGCGACTTTTTTCTCTTTGCTGCAATGAAGGTTAATTTAAAGTAGGCATTGAAGCCGTCTATCTAAATTGCAGTACAGCAGTCCGGCTTTTGTTGCCGGTTTAGAAAGGGCTACTGATGAGGGGTCATTACCCGACATTGCGCAATATAGTCCATACTATCTTCCATCTCCCTTTTCATTATTTTATTTGCTATGATGCGAGAAACCAGCGGACTGCGCAAGACGGGGGAGGTGGGGCGTATGAATAAATCGTTTTATATAATTTACTCTCGTAAAATGAATCATATTTCAATCATATTTTGGCCTGTCGATCCTTGCTTGGCAACGAGTGCTATGTCACCAGTTTAAGTATTACGTAAAGCCGAGGGCCTACCTACCTACCTATACCTACCTACCTACCTACCTACCTACCTACCTACCTACCCACCTACCTACCTATGCGAGCCGATACACCCAAACTGTCTATCCATTTTTCTATTTATCTTTCAATAACAGCAGCAGCAACAACAGTGGTATTATAATAATGGGCAATACAACTCACGGTCAAAACAATTCATTGACGAAACGACCCACCTAATAAGGGCAGGCAAAACGACCCACATATAAAACAAGGACGAAACGATCAAGGGAAAAAAGGCCCAGCGCGATTGACTGGTACCCGTTTATCACCAAAAGTATATACGTATCTTTCTTGTTCACTTTAAAATTTACGATGTCCTTTATGGAGTTTGTATCTTTATCTTGTAGCCGGTACAAGACTTACGGACGAAACGACCCGGATTCCTCCGGATAAATTCGTTGCAAATAATCAAGCAGTCCATTATACGGGGTGCGTTCCTTTACCGGAATGGACCGGAATGGACATAATTACCGGAATGGACTACCGGAATGGACATTATGCTATGACTCTGGGTGCTTTAAATGTATTTTAACAGCATAAAATGTAGTTCTGTAGTCATATGAATAGTTTGCATAAGATAAAATTCATCTCAGCATAGCAATATTGACTTCTGAGGTTGGTTAGGGTAGCTCAGTGGTGGGGTCCGGGGTAGGACCACTGTTCAGAGGTTTCTTTGATTGAAATATATATAGAGATCACCAGTGGTTGTTCTATAGCAAACACAGAGATGAATAGAAGTAGAAATAAGTAAAATGTGGTGGCATTGTGACAGGGACCTTCAGATAGATATAAGCATATAAACACCTGACCTAGGCTTTAACCGACCATACGGAACACAATTTAACTGAACTTAGACCACATGATTCTCGAACTAATCACTGTCTGTGTATATTCTATGCCAATCTGTCATCAAAAGCCAAATGAAAAATCCTCAAGGACACATATAAATGTCCATTCCGGTAGTCCATTCCGGTAATCAGGCCCATTCCGGTCCATTCCGGTAAAGGAACGCACCGCATTATACGTGTACTTCCGGGAGCTGAAAAAAGGAAAAAGAAACATGTCAAAGGTGATTTTCGCACCATACTGTCGTATTGTGGCTTGTTTCATTCTTTAAATACCATTTGACTAAATACTGATGGTATTCTCATAAAAGAAAGCAAAATAATTACCGTTTCTTTCGATTATGTACGTTTGCGCATCCATATGTTAGCCCAGGAAAGGTTAAGTAACAGGCCCAAGAGAAGTCACAAATCTAGGTATGATGGTACCTTCGAAATTCGGTGTAGTTAATGTTTAGTTGTAATTTATAGCTCTCTCTAAAATCTCGGGTTTATTACAGTTCTTGCACACATGCAGTGACACATGCTGAACTAAAACAGAGGTGGTGAGCCAGTCTGGCCTAGGTGACCATGACATGGTCACTGCTTCGGAAGTTCCTGTGCGTTTATTAAGCCCTCCATTCAGAAACAGAAACCCCGAAAAGTCCCACTTCTCAACAAAGCGGACTGGCCCAAATTAAAATCTCTCATGAGGGATTACCAGATAGTAATGACAACAGTATAGATCAATAATGGCCGGCCTATCTGTCAACATGCAAAGTTCGCTCAGAAAACTCGCTCATTACAAAGCTGATAAAAGAGATAAAATTTAAAGAAAACATTAATTTTGTAGCGGAATGTTTTTTCTTTATTTGCATCTATTTTTTATTGGCATTGATTGATGCATTCAGTCAGGAAATAAGGTCAAACTCTAAGATCGTTTCGACTTTACAGCAAAAGCGTGACGCCATTTTTATGCTGACCCGCTGTGTCGTGTTTTCAAAATTAATTTAAAAATATCTTGTAGTGATCAGATTTTGAATATTTTTAGACCATATGACGCAGGAGAAACTCATCTATGATCCAATCAAAAAACATCTTTCAATGTCTCATATATCACATGACCAAATGGAGCCTAAAGATTGGTGAACTTTGAACACGTGTATCTCGCCTCGTTTTGAATCGGACCTCTTCGGACCTGCGCAGAACGAGAGATTTGGGCCTTCCCAACAAAAAGAAACTAAATTTGGCAACATTGACGCATGCGCTTTTCTGCGCTTTGCTCTAGAAGTCAATACCTGTTCAAGGGATTTCCCATTATAGTGCATTGACCGATATACGCGATACACATATTTGTGATTTTTGTGTACTGGGTTTACCTGTAAAAATCAATCGATTTTGACAGATGGTTTTCGGAATAGTAGTAAAGTTCAAAGGTGCATATCTCGCTTAATAATGAATGGATTTTAATAATTCAAACACCATTATTTTCCGAAAAAATTGAATTTTTATCTGATGTTAAAATTTTTGAAAAAAAGTTTAGATTTTAAAAATGGCTTGTTATATCTATACCAGAAAAAGTTCCTGCTCAACCATTTAAATAGATCAGTTGAGGAACTCTGGTCTGATTTTGTCACAACACTAGAGGCTTTTACCTCAAAGTGTATCCCCACTAAGACTATCCAGGGTAAATGTTCCCTACCTTGGATTACCCAGAGCATTCGCAGACAGATTAGGCGCAGAGATGATCTATACAGGAAATTCAAAAAGACTGGAGACCAGACATTTCGTGATAAGTTCCTTGCCCTCCGTAAAAACATTAAACACAACATTAAGTCTTCTTATAACTTATACCTTGAAGGTCTCCTTGGCATATCTGATGAAAACTCTGTCTGCAGCAATAAAAAGTTATTCTCATTTCTTAAAAGCGCTAAGCAGGATCAGACTGGCTCACCCCCTCTCCAGAACGGAAACGGACTTGTAACTGACACCACTGAAAAAGCTGACATACATAACCAACAATTTCAGTCAGTTTTCACTACCAAGGCACCCCTGTCACTCTCTCGACTATGTAAGATACAAATCCAGGACATGGCAGATTGTGGTACATTGCATCATGACGCAGTACCAGAAGGCATTCTCACCTCCAATCCCAAAATGGAAGAGTTTACCATCTCCTGCAATGGCATTTTAAAGCTCCTTCAAAACCTGAAACCCTTCAAGGCAGCCGGTCCAGATAAGCTCAAACCATTCTTGCTCAGAGAACTGCGGGATGAAATTGCTCCAATTATTCAAATTATCTTTGAGCGCTCTCTCCATACAGGCAAGCTCCCGGCAGACTGGTGTAAAGCACAAGTCACCCCAATCTTTAAGAAGGGAAATAAATCATCTGCTGCCAACTACAGACCCATATCCTTGACTTGCATACTTTGTAAGGTCCTCGAGCATATCATCGCTTCACATGTGGTAAAGCACCTCAATGCACATGATCTCCTGTACGATTTACAACACGGCTTTAGGGAGAAGAGGTCATGTGAGACACAGCTTACCATGTTGGTCGAGGACCTTGCCAGGAATGTGAGTAAAGGTAAACAGACTGACTTGATACTGTTGGATTTTTCAAAGGCTTTTGATAAAGTGAATCACTCCAAACTCCTTTGGAAACTCCACCAGTATGGAATCAGAGGACATGCACTTGCCTGGATCCGTGCCTTCCTGGGGAACCGGTCGCAGACGGTGGTCCTTGATGGAGAGGAATCAGAATCGGTCCCTGTGACTTCTGGGGTACCCCAGGGCTCAGTCCTTGGACCGATCCTGTTTCTAATATATATCAATGACCTGCCGGATGAACTGTCATCACAGGTCCGACTATTTGCAGATGACACGGCCGTGCACCTGACAGTTGGAGACACGGAGGATGGCAAAGTGCTACAAAATGACCTGGACAGACTATCTGTGTGGGAGAACAGGTGGGACATGGAATTCAACCCCTCTAAGTGCCAGGTGGTACAGGTGACAACATCCAGGAAGCTCATTAACGTAACATACACTTTACATGGCCAAGTCCTGGAGGTTGTCACAAGTGCAAAGTACTTGGGGGTTGATATCTCCAGTGGCCTATCCTGGAATCCCCACATAGACCGCATAACTAAAACTGCCACCAGGACGCTAAACTTTATCCAACGGAACATTAAAACAAAGAATCAAAAGGTACGAGAGACTGCCTATAACACACTGGTCCGCCCTCAGCTGGAGTATGCCGCCCCAGTTTGGGACCCACACACTAAGGAGAAGGTACTCCAGCTGGAAAAAGTACAACGCAGGGCAGCACGCTGGACCACCAGTAGTTACGACTACCGGTCAAGCACTACTGCCACTGTTAATAACCTTGGATGGAGAACGCTTGAATTACGACGGGCAGATGCGCGTCTAGTACTATTCTTCAAAATAGTACATGGCCTTGTTGCTGTACCCCTTCCTGATTATATCCACCCTCCAAACAGAATTTCTAGGCATTGCCATTCAATGACATTCCAACAACTCCAGACTACCCAAAACTACTACAAATACTCCTTCTTTCCACTGGCGATTGTCCAGTGGAATGCCCTCCCTGCAGATGTTGCAAGCTTACCAGACCTTGACTCCTTCAAGGTTGCAGTCAGTAAGCTGCAACATTCCAGGCCGTAGACCCAGAAATAGTTGTTTTTAACCTGATTTTAACTTCAACTTAGCTATTTTAACCTATCATCTTTTATCCATCTTCCTGAATGCTTTTAACCTGTCTCTACATTAACTTTCAGTCTTTTTCTTTTTCGACAGCGCATCTGCCTAGAATGTCCGTGAGGGCGTATGGCAGTATACGAAGATAGATATACGAAAATAGATAGACTTGAGAAATTGGTCACTTTCATGTGTCAACATAACTATCCTTGATTAGAATCACTAAGGTAGGATTTTCAGCCAGACGAAAAGTCCCTTCTAAATTCAGTGTAGTAGTAAACAAAACTCAAAACAAAACTATCCAGTGGTGCCAGGACAGTCTGATTTTTACCAATTTGTAGAGCTGGATATCCCCAAAGTAGTCATGGTAATTAAACTTATCTATCCTGTCTGGTTTGTATTTGGGATGAATTTAATCTCAGGGACTATATTTTATTAAGAATTTACCTTTTTTCCTTGTTGAAAAAATGAGTGTGTGAATTTAAATGCTTGAGAACTTGAACAACATTGTTGTTCAAATACAATTTTTATACCATTTTAAAGTGCAAACATCAAGGTTTCAACTGAGGTTAAAATCTTTTCAGAACACTTCACAGAGAGAGAGAAACTATCAAAAATATAAATTACCCCGAATTTGGAATTGCCCCGAATTTCGAAGGTTCCGCCATACAGTACTAAGATCTTGGTTTTGAACCTAGATCGTGGTTTAAAAAGTACACACAAAAGTTAACATTGTTCCATGCACTAAAACTCCATGAAAATTGCATACCGGTTCCCAGTGCTGCAGTGCTCCAGATAAGGATTGAGAGTCAATGGGTATTTACCCACCTCTTTTTGGCTTAATTGGGTATTTCGGATTCCATTGGGTAAAAATATAATTTTTAAAATTTCGAATTGGGTACTTCACGTTTTTGAATTGGGTATCCTAATTGAGGATGAAATGAAAAGTTAAAATTAAAAACAAAAATCATGTGTTTCATTAATAAATGAATTGCCTCTTGATTTGAAGGTATCTCAGCTTATTTGCTATAACATTGTAAGTGATACTCAATTATCACTGACTACAGGTCTATGTTATTAAGCTTTTTGTAAAAGCTAATACTTGTTTATGCAACAAAAAAAAGACAAAAATCTACATTTCAAATGACATAAAATATTTAGGAAGCTGCTTCCTGTTGTAAAAACAGTGTTTTGCTCAATGAGGTGATATCTGAAATTGATCTATTTTTATATAAACTATTGCAACTAGATGCAGAGCCATCACACTGTTTATAATACAAGCATAGTGGGAGGGGTACGTTTAACAAAGATCGTAAGTTGCGTAACATTTTAGAATGCTCTTTAGCTTTTAATTGCAGAATCAATGAATTGTTTGTTTGGAAATAATGAAAAATAAAATTTTAACAAGTG
The DNA here is from genome assembly GCA_964017185.1 of Rugalucina vietnamica. Classification (NCBI taxonomy): domain Eukaryota; kingdom Metazoa; phylum Mollusca; class Bivalvia; order Lucinida; family Lucinidae; genus Rugalucina; species Rugalucina vietnamica. Next base: position 12,529,230 of record OZ024883.1, read on the forward strand.
TTCTTTATAAACTTTTCATACAATAACAGGGGCGTAGCCAGGAAATGCGTAATGTTGAAGCCCAACACCTTTTTTCAGTTAAAATTACTTGTTTTTCATAATTTTTTCTCAGAAAGACCCGGGGAAATACCATACTTGAAAAAATCACGTTGAAGCCCTGGCTTCCAGGCGTCCGCCTGGATACGCCCCTGAATAAATTGAATCTGATGGGTCATTATTGAAAGAAATAAGCTAAAGAATTGGGCTTCCTTTTCTCCCAGTCAAACTGAAAGTACAATTCATACTGCGCAAGTCTATTCTCTAGCGAAACCTGGCGGCGAAAATCGATTGGATGAAATTCTTGGCTCATAGTCTTGATCATCAAGACGCTCTATACAGTATGAATGGTAAAACGGGAACCAAGTTCCAAAAATAGACACATGTGCTCGATTGTAACTACACACATGTGCAAGCACAATTTGGTAAACATCCTGTATTTTGACATGAATTGAAATAGGGCTGTACGCAAAGAAAATAATCTGATTTGCGTATCGAAGATTTATTTTGCTTTTCTGTACGCAGACCTGTAAATCTTAATTGGGTTTTAAGACATTTTAATTGGGTAAATACGCAGATACGCTGCTTATCTGTAGCACTGGTGTTGATAGAAGAGCTTGTCAATACAAGTTTGAAAATCAAAAAATATCCGAATTTCAGCTAGGAATTTTTTTGCTAAAACCTAGATATCTTAATAAAAAAATTGGACAATTTTGAAATACATGTGAAAAACTGACAGGCAAATACTTCACATTATACACTATTGACCTTTTTTGACTTGGTACTGTTCAGTAATTATTCATTCTACCCCTTTTTGTCAACTGAAAACTATTTATATCTATTGAAGACCAAAAATGAAATGTAAAAATAAATAAAGAGAAATATTTTAAAAGCTTGTACTTGTACATCATAAACAAGGGAGGCAACTTATTAAATATTTAAAATCATGATGCTAGCAAAAACCAGTGATAAATTTCATTGAACATTAAACAAAGCATAAAAAAGTAAACATAAATAAGTAAGTCATATAAAGAAATGTAGAGGCATGATGATATTGCACAGCTGAACAAGTTATTCATTTGCTGGTATAAAACAGTCTTTCTACAGTAAAATCAAAACTTATATATTGTTTACACTCATGAATAATTTTTGAACCAAGATCTAGGTTTTAAACCAAAATCTTAGAACCTCATATAGTACTGGTCTCGCCCAGGAAAAAAAAAAAAAAAAAAAAAAAACTGTACCTAGATTTGTGACTTCTCTTGGGCCTGAGTAAATAATGAGTGGAGTATACTCGTGCATCTCAGCTGATGTGGACAATCTCCATGGGTCAAAGTGACTCGCCATCAATTCCAATGTACATGTACATGTACTCTCAGCCTCGTGTCCATCCGTAAAGCAAGATGGTGATAATAAGCCGTTTTTCACACATCGATTGTTTCACCTAGAATTTGATAGTTAATACAAAGAAATGCTCTCCCACTCTTGGCTATTTGATGAAACACACATTTAGCTGTCTAACAATCAAGTTTTCTCCATAAAATTCTGTTTGTTTTTTTTTAAAGATTCATTTTCAGCTGTTTGTCAATTGTGTTCACTCGTGTGGGGCCATTTCTGGAACGAGCCGAACACATATGCCAACATTACAGAAAATCGTCGAACATTAATTTATTCCACTTGAAAGGTCAAGATTTGGTCTTGTCCAATGATATGCACATATTTCTACAAATGACATCAATCCGGTCAACCATTTTGATTACGCCGCGCAGCGTTTGACGTCATCCTGACGTTGCAACACACACTGCATTATACTAATTGATTAATTAAACATCAATTGATAAATTAACTTTCCATATATGGAAATGGTCGAAAGTCACTTCTCTAATCAATTTGATAACATTGAACCCCATCATCGTAACAGGAATACCTAGGTAAAAATTGAATCATATAGCGTCAACACTAATTAGAGTTAGGCACTTGTTAGATTTCTTAATTTTGTTAAATAAAGACAAATTATTAAGAATGCACTTGATCATACTGACATGTGGCATGCAAATCTGCGTCACACAGACTTTTTCTCACAGAAATCGTTCAACAAATAGTGACGCAACAGCGTTTCAAAATAATTGTAGAGGCCCCAGTGGCCGAGCGGTTAAGAGCGCTGTTTCACTTGATCATCTCACCGCTGTGTCTGGCGTGGGTTCGAGCCCCGCATTGGCCACGTGAGACAAACCAAGTACTGCTTGCAGGTGTGCCAGGTGGTTTTTCTCCGTTTTCGCCCACCTACTGATTGGCCCGTCTCATATGAGCTGAAATAGTCTTGAAAGGGACGTAAAACTGAATAAAAAAAAAAATATTTGTGCAAGTACATGTTATTGAAGTTAAACTTTTGCCTGTTTGACTTTCAGGAAAATAATTCAGACCAGGTCAGTTGAACATTACATGATAGCAACATAACAGTCAAATCAATTATTTTGAATATCTACAATCTGCTATAATTACAGTATACTGTAAATCATCTACATATCTATAGAGAAAAAAATATCTTTTAGGAATACTAGTATCAGATTCTGAGTGAATTTCATACCAGTACTCAAAATTGAATATTTGAATTGACTGATCTGCATGTGCGGGCTATGGGCTATTGGGCATTCTGTGGGAAAACAATTACTGTATCTATATTTAGTGGATTAAGTGGACATGTAAATGCTTGGTGAATTGTGTTGAAAACTTTTCTATTCCTATTAGTGCACAATGCGCTTAACATTTATTAAAATAATTTATTGTTGAATGGTTTAAGAACATGTAACTAAATATCGTTCTAATAAGCGCACACTACAAATAAAAACAATACATACACTGCTGAAATAACCATGCCAAAATATCAGTGATGATGACATTTAAGTCACAATAAGTGTTCCATTTGGTGCAAAATACTGTTTGATCATTTAAGTTTAAGTTTTAATATGGTATAATCGGTCTTCATATGTAACTTTGGAATAAAATACAAATATGCTCAGGGCTTTTTCTCTTTACAAAACTGGGTCCAGTTTTAGGTACCAAATGTTTTTCCAAATTGACTGAAAAAGTTTGCAATTAACCTGAAACATTCCCAATAAGCAGAAAAATCCAAGTTTAAAAGATTAACTTTCTCACTTTGGCTAAAAATTGTACCAATTTTTTCCAAAAATGAAAATCATGCTTTTTTCGCCCAATTTCATTGGCACCAAAAATTTCCCCAAAATGTCAGAAAAAGCCGTGATGCTAGTCGAGCAGTGTGTGCAAATGCACATATTTTTTTGGAAACAACCAGGGTGTGCGCTTATTATAGCATGTGAGCTAATTAGAACAAATATGGTATATGAATATGATAATACTGCTTGTGAAATTGATACAGTATATATAATATTGGTAATTGTGATATGAAAAGCAATATAAGGGAGCACTGATGATCAAACTATGGAGCATGAGGTCAGGAGCCAAAACTTACTGCTTTACTACATATGTTCTTATATCTTATAAGATATCTTCAGTGAATCCCCATCTTACTGGTAGGAATCTCTGTGCATGAGAAAACCAACAATTTTTATTTAGAAAGAAGTGGAATTGTACTATCCATGTAGCGAAAACAAAGGTGCTGACCAGCTTCGCAGTAACTTCTCAGTTACTTCGAAGCTAATCTGCACTTTTGTTTTCGCCTAGATGCAAATTGTTGGTTTTCACATGTGATGTCTCATATGGTGACTGAGACATAAATCTTCAAATCCAATTATTTTATTGATGTAAATCAAGGAATAGCCTAAAACTAGGGAGAAATAGTCTCCCTTAAGCTGGTATCTCACTGGCATGCGAATTTCTCGCGACTGTTTTGCGAATTGTGTCGCGGAGTTTCGTGTGACATTCGTGCGAGATTCACACGAGTGTCGTGAGAATTTCATGTGTCGCGAACTAGTCGCAAAGGTTTTAAACATGTTTAAAATTTTATGCAAATTTTTTTGCCAAAATATTTCGCAAGACTTTCGTGTGATGTTCGTGCGAGTGTTTCGAACCTGTCGCCGCGAATTTTTGGCGAATTTACAATGCGAAATTTCCGTGACACTGGTACAAATGTCGTGCGAGTGTAGCACAACGGTCACGCGGCAGTCTTGAGAAAACATGCGAACACATCGCGACTATCAGGCGAGAAAATAAAACTAAGAGACAATAGTACCAATGTCGTGCGACACTCTCACGAATGTCGCGTGACTGTCGTACGAATGAAAATGAATATAAGCTACATTCATGGGAAAGTCGTGAGACACTCTCACGAATGTCTCACGACTGTCGTGCGACAGTCGCCCGACTATTGTGCGACAGTCGCGAGAAATATTTTCAAAATTAGACTGAAATTCGCACATTTGTCGCATTCAATGTCCACTCAATGAGATTGCAGCTTGAAAGTTGTGTTTAAATCGTTAATCTTTGTCGCGAAATAGTCGCGAACTATTCGCGAACTAGTCTCCAGTTGTCGCATTTCAGTGAGATAGGGGCTTTAATGAACAAAACTCTCACTATTTTTAGCTCAGAGAGAAGTGAAACTGTAATAAGAATATACAGGCAAAAGCTGAAATTAAAGTATAAAATTCTGCCAAATTTTCTTGGAGAGAGACAAAATTTCTTCATTAATTTCTTTGTAAATTTGAACCCTGTTAGAAAGACAATATAGTTTGAAGTGATGTTTTTAAAAATGAACCACCACATAGGAAAACCAACAATCTGCATAGGCGTAAACAACGGCGCAGATCAGCATCTTTATCGCTACATGGATAGTACATTTCCTCTACTTTCTAAATCCAAAATGTCCAGCCTCTATATAGCCATCTTCTGTGACTGTACAGCCTGGATTGCGTGGGTACTGGTCGGAAACCCAAATTGTTGGTTTTCTCATGCCAAGGCTCATGTATTTTATTCTCTTACTTTTAGCTCTTACAATGTCATAAATATATGTTATTTTTCTTACAGACCTACTTTGTTTGTTTGTATTGAGGTTTATTGTCCCAGTCAACAGTTTTTCAGTCATGTCGAGATGGAACAAACACTTCTTGGGTATTTACCAGTACTGCAGGGAGTTAATCTGTCTTGCTTAAGGATACAACAGGGTGCCCCGTGTGGGGATCGAACTGGAGACCCCTAGATTTTGAGGCCAATGCTTTACTACCAGGCCACCGCACTCCCTATCAGAACCCAATGAAGATAGATTCTTAAAAAAGTTGGACCAGGAAGCAGTGACTACATCCTGATATGACCAAAAAGATGTTGACTGGGATATTTAACCGCAAAACAAACAAACAAAAGTATAATTTTGTAGCTTTAACACAACATAATAATTGAGCCACGTCAGGAGAAAGTCAACATTTTGCATGTGCGAAAACAAAGGTGCAGATCAGCTTCCCAGTAATTGTGAAGCTGATCATTGCCTTGTGTTTATCTTCACTGATAGCACAGCTCCTCTGCTTTTTAAATTCTCAGATTCCAGCCTCTGTCCATCTTCTGTGCTTGCGCAGCTCGGTTTGTGTCAGACTTGTTCGTTAACCACATTGTTGGTTCTCTCATGACGTTGCTTGCTGAATTGACCATTTTCTTTTACCCAGACTATTGATGAGAAGCCGGTGAAGATAGATAAGTGGGACCCAGCTGCCTTGAAGAATGCCCTGGATGATGCTGCCAAAAAGGTATTACAAAAACTTGCCCATGCAATATAAAGAGAATTTTAGGGGTGTAAACAATTAAATTTTTCTGTTGAAAATTTGTGATATTTTTTCATTTTTTTGCTTAAAACATTGATCGTGGGTATAAGTCAGAAACGCCTTGTTGAGTGCCCAAAATTTTTGTTTTGGATCAAAATAAGAAAAATTGATTATAGGAATGAATTTTATTTTTGTTGATTTTATCAATGTGTAAACTCGGGCGAATCACTCACAAACTAAATAAATCCGGAAGGGCTTTATGAAAAAGTTTGTGAGTGATTCGCCTGAGTTTACACATCGATAAAATCTACAAAAATAAAATTCATTCCTTATAATTCCAACTTTGTCTCATTACAATGCATTTGTCTACATTGATTTAAATTTTTATAGCTAGCGGAAGGAAAATAGAGCATGTAACGGATCTTCATGAGGCAGCCATCTTGAAAATTTCCAAAGCATAAAACTCACTTCTTGCAGTTAATAGAAGCTATAACTGGCTTGCTATAGGCAGGCTGTAAATGCAGGAGCTTTAAAACATCTCCCCTTCATTCAAAATTGTTCTTTTGGGAGAAAATATCGCCATTTGGACCGATAGAAAGATATGTCCATTTTGAACTGGGGCTCGGAACATTAGAAATTCAAACGTCAAATTTCAACCCACAACAAGAAGATTAAAACACTAACCGTATGATGTTCTGTCAAAAGAAAAAGCGTACATGTTAATCAATATTCCAAATATTCATTTCGACGCCTTTAAAATGCGTTCATCCATGATTGTTTTTATGACGTTTAGATTTAGTGATGTCAACGTTTCTTCAAAAAAACGTCACGTAATCATGTAACGTCGCGCCGTTTTTAAGGTGAAAACCGAGTATTCTTACGCATTGCTTTTATCGAAGTATAAAGTCTTCCAAATAACCAATCAGAATGTAGGAAATAAGTTAAGTTGGAATTATTACTCCTGTAAACCCCAGTTTTACTAATTATACATAGGGTATAAGGGGGTAAACATTACACTGTATGTGTCTCTATTTTTAGCTCACCAGAGCCGAAGGTTCACATAGTGAGCTTAAAGGATGACCATGATCCTGCGTCCGTCCGTCTCCCATCCGTCCGTCATCCATCCGTCCTTCGTCCACAATTTCAAAGATGAATATCTCAGAGACCAGTAAGCTGATTGCAATCAGCTTTATTAGCAGTATCATTGTGGTGGGGCATTGCCTGCATTAGGTTTTGAAGCAGATTGAATTAGAACTCTGGTTGCTATGGCAACAGACAACTCCCATAGACGTTGTATGGAGAAAATGTTGTCCACGCATTATCTCCGCTATTTTCAATTGGATCTCTACCATACTTGCAAGGAACAACAACTTACATAAGAGCTCGGATGAGTTCGAAATTCAGCCAGATCCGACCTCGGGCTGCGGAGTTATCTGCCCTTGAGCGTTTGAAAAAATCCCTATAGACTTATAATGGGGAAAATGGTGTCCATGCATTTTCTCCGCTATTTTCAATTGGATCTTTTCTACACTTGCAAGGAACAACAACATACATAAGATCTTGGTTGAGTTCGAAATTCAGTAAGATCCGACCATGGGCTACGGAGTTATCTGCCCTTGAGCCTTTGAAAAAATCCCCATAGACTTTGTATGGAGAAAATGTTGTCCATGCATTATCTTAGCTATTTCAATTGGATCTTTTCTATACTTGCAAGGAACAACAACATACAAAGAGCTCGGACGAGTTCGAAATTCAGCCAGATCCGACCACGGGCCGCGGAGTTATCTGCCCTTGAGCGTTTGAAAAAATCCCCATAGACTTTGTATGGAGAAAATGTTGTCTACGCATTATCTCTGCTATTTTCAATTAGATCTTTTCCATACTCGCAAGGAACAACAACATTCTTAAGAGCTCGGATGAGTTAGAAATTCAGCCAGACCCGACCACGGGTCGTGGAGTTATCTGCCCTTGAGCATTTGAAAAAATCTCCATAGACTAATAATGGGAAAATGGTGTCCACGTATTAACTATGTTAATTTTGATCTGATCTTTTTCATTCTTCCATGTAACAAGGACAGCCATTAGATCTCGTTAGAGTTCAGAATTCCACGAGATTTGACCATGGACTGCGGAGTAAGGTGCCCTTGAGTCCGTCGTCCGTCCGTCATCGTCAACAATTTCAAAGATCTTCTTCTTTGAAACCGCTTGGCCAATCAAGTTGAAATTTTATGTGGAGCCTCCTTGGGTAGCGGCATTTCAAGTTTGATCGCGAAATCCAGGTCACATGACCAAGATGGCTGCCACGCCCATATATGGTAAAAACCACTCAAAAATTTTCTTGTACTGAACCGGTGGGCCGATTTCCACAAAACTTGGTATGTAGCATCGGTGACTCCAGCCCATCATAGTTTGATAAAATGATGACCCTGGGATGACCTTGACCTATTTTGGAAACATAGGCTTTTACATAGGAAAAAGTAAAAACTATGGATTTTTTTAAAACTATTGCAGCCTGAGACCTGAAAAGTGGTAGATGCAAACAACTAATGGAGTAGATGAAGGTTTGTGATTAATTTAGATCAAGGTCATCTCTTAACCATGGCCATGGTCTGTTGTCCATACACACTTTTCAAACATTTTCATCTCTGAAACCCCTTGGCCAATCAAAGTGAAATTTAATGTGGAGCATCCATGGGTAGGGGGAATGAAAGTTTGATCGTGAAATCCGGGTCACCTGACCAAGATGGCTGCCATGCCCATATCTGGTAAAAACCACTCAAAAATCTTCTTCTCCAGAAGCATTTAGGACTTCAGCCCATCATAGCTTGTACATATGATGACCCTAGGATGACCTTGATCTATTTTACTGCAAGGTTAATTTTGGAAACATAGGCTTTTACATCGAAAAAGTGATAACTAGGTCTCAGGTGAGCATTTACAGGACCATTGGTCCTCTGGTTACTTTTATGCTTATAGTAATTAAAGTTGACTGATTCATTTGTCATTTTAACATTTGTTATTTTATATTTTTATGCAGTAGAAAACCACTGACCTTATTTGGAAACTACTTACCAGCTACCCTGATAAGAGCAGCGACACACGAAAACTGGTCTCCGGGGTTCCTGACCAGGTCCAACACAAGTCGACCTATGCAGTGACTGAAGAAGGCTAGTAGCTTGAAATTCTGGATTTAAGAAGAGGAATTGTACTATCCGGGAAGTGAAACTTAAGGCGCAGATAAGCTGTGCAGTAGCTTATACAATTCCTCTTATTAAATCTGAAATTTCAATCTTCTAGCCAGCTCTTGTGCCTGTACAAGCTGGTTTGTGTCGGACCAGGTTGGAAACCCAAATTGTTGGTTTTCTCATGTGAAGGCTCATATTAACAGAAAGGTACAAGTAGGCAATGATCAGGAAAGGGGCAATCAGAAAGAAATTCCCACTCCAAAAACCGAAGTGGGAAAAAACTAAATTGACAATTAGATACAAGTACTAAGAAAACACATTGTCAGCTGAGTGAGCAGCTATTTCACAATAGGTGGCCACTCAGTTACCTAAACCTAACTTGCATTATTGTCCTGTTGTGTGCCACGGTCTCACACTTTGATTGGATTAGATGCACATTATCATTATAAACCTTGAGCGGCCACATGAGAAAACCAACAATGTGGTTTTTGAGCAGGTTCAACACAAACCAAGCTGTACAAGCACAGAAGATAGCTAGAGGCTTGAAATTTCGGAATTTAGAAAGTAGAAGAATCATATTTTCCCTGCAGCGAAAACAAAGATGCTGATCAGCTTTGCGGGAACCGCAAAGCTGATCTGCGTCTTTGTTTTCGCATATGCAAATTTGTGGTTTTCTCATAATGTGGCTCTCATTTAATATTATCTTTTTCACAGGTGATGATAGACAAGTTCGGCTTTAAAGAAAGTCACTCCTTGATGGACGGTCGACTAGCGATATGCACCATAGCAGTGGGGTTTGCCATGTTTGCTCTCGTCTGGGACTATCTACGCCCATTTCCTGAATCTCGACCAGTGCTCATCACTTGTGTGCTCTCGTATCCTTTAGAAGGTGGTCATTATTTATGCACTTGTAGAATTTCTGAAATAATAGTTTTAAGAAATTGCAGATTCTTTACAGTTCACTGTAATAGTGATGAAGACAAGGCCTCGAGGTTATTAAACTTTTTTCAAGCTCAGCTCAGTTGAGCATGATTTCAACTGCCCATAAATGTTGAAATACATGTAGTCAAAATTGGTGGAAAATTCAGGTTCAAAACTAAAAAAACTAGCAATTTATCCTGCTCATAAATGTTAAAATGCTAACAATTGTTGGCATTTTACATTTATGAGCAGGATAAATTTTCGTCTCAGTTGAGTTGAGCATGAAAAAAGTTTAATTACCTCGGGACAAGTTGTTATTTGACAACGAATACGTTGCTATATGTGTACCTCAGTTGATATGTCACAACAAACTATGTCTTATAGGATTCTGTACATGCTAGACACAAACCATGAAGACATTATCATGGTAGCATAGATGATCCTCACATCAAGCTCATTTTTCATGAGTTTTTGGTGTTATGAAAATATTTCTGTTCATTCTTTCATCTTTTATAGACAAAAAAACTACAGAGGCTAAATGCTAGTGGCCCCATGTAGAGTGTCAGTGGTTCAAAGCCTATTACTGGCATGTTTTGTTCTGGAGATGTTGCACTCTTTGTTGACTTGGATGTTCAACCTGAAACTAAGTAACTATTGTTTGGACTTAATTTACAAATAAACATATAAAAAGGCACAGTGTTAGATCGGGCCCCTGCCCATTTGGGCCTAGGAGAAATAGATGGCCTCCAGGCAAAGCTTCTAATTTACTGACCGACCATCTTATTACTGGCTAACCGCTCATGTCTGAGTCTGCCCAGGAAAAGTGGTTTAGTCAAACCATCCATACATAGAATCCCTTATTGGCTTAGTTGGGTGGTTATATTTATGAAGCACATTTTGAGTGTCATGACATCCTAATATTGGGTAAAAGTCCCGTAAAATGGAGGCAACGTCCCGACATGACCTTTGCTGTTGACTGGGACGTAAAGCATCAATTCAAACAAACAAACAAGCAGTGTTAGATCATGAAAAAAAGTGAGGTGGCTCCTGTGAAAGAGTGGTACCACACTCCATCATTCCATCGCTGTGTCTAGTGTAGGTTTGAGTCCTGCATTGGGCACGTGAGACAAGCTAAGCTCTGCTTGTGAATGTGCAAGCGAGGTGTTTTTTTTGGGTGGGGGGGGGTGTCTTTCTATTTGGCCGCACCTACTGTTATGCTTGCCTCATATGCATATGTTCTGAATTATCTTGAAAGGGACACAAAATTGTATGAAAATAAAATTGTTTAAGCACCTCCATTCTGCTTAAGACACACCTTAAAATATGACTTGTAGCCACAGTTCAACCCCATTATAACATGCCTCACTATAGTGCAGTTTTCAATATAACATGAACATGTCATGGCTCCCTAAATGATTTTTTTGCTATATGTATATTTTAATTAACCTCATTATTACATCTGTTTCCATGGACCCCAAAGATAGCATTATAATGAGGTTGACATGTTTTCATCAGGAAAACATGTCCGTGACAAGTGTACCCCCTTGAACCCCACTTTTATATAGTAAAAGTGGGGTTCACAGGGGTATACCTATTTTTCTTATTTTTGCTCCAAAACATAGATTGTGGGTACTCGTTAGAACCGCCTCGGTGAGGCGGTTCTAACGTGTACCCACAATCTATATTTTGAGCAAAAATAAGAAAAATAGCGAAAAAAATTCTACTTAAAATTTTCAATTTTTTACAACTTAAAAATCTCTGTATATTGCATGGGCGTGTTTTCATAATGGACCTTAACACATACTCTAGATATTTCTTTTTGATGGGTGTTCTGACATTCTACACTACCTATATGGAGAAAGGGATTTTCCTCGTAGCCTTAGACAAAGACAGGGCTGGTGTAGACCCTGATAACAGATGGGAACTTATATCAGTGCTGAAAAAGTAAGTGAGCGGCCTCATGAGAAAACCAACAATCTGCATATGCGAAAACAAAGACGCAGATCAGCTTCGTGGTAACCGCAAAGCTGATTAGCGCCTTTGTTTTCGGTACACGGATATTACAATTCCTCTACTTTCTAAACCCAAAATTTCCAGCCTCTAACTATCTTCTGTAAATGTACAGCCGGGTTTGTGTCGGACCTGATCCGAAACCACATTGTTGGTTTTCCCACGAGGCGTCTCAAGTATTGAGTATCTTTTCACTGTTGATTAGCCAGTTGGGGCCGTGGAACATAGATGGGCTGCGTGTGCCTCCATGCAACTGACTCACTGCCTGATTACTGGTTATTTGCCTAGAAAGTCCAAGCCTGCCCAGGTGAAGTGGTTTGGTCAAATTATCCATGGACACAAATGTTAGATGTTTACTTCAAATTAATTTGTAGGTTATTTTGTAATGCATATTTCCCATGTCATGAAATCCCATGGCATCCCCAGATCAATAAAATGGTGACAACATTCAGACATTACCATTCTTGTTGACTTGTATCTATAAAGCAACAAATCAAATAAACTCTTGATTACAATTACGGTTACTAGAGCCAAAGATACCCACAAAAGATGGTGGAATAAAATCCACCTCTGTTAATGAAAATCATAGAGGAGTATTTTAAATTATCCCCCTTTCGTCAGAATTTTAGCAAAGTAATGTACACCTTCTGGAACAAGCATTGTTTCAAAAAATATACATAGAAAATGGGTGATTCCCCCTCAATATGATTGAAAAATTGTTTTCAAGGAAGATGGACCTCAACTTAATGATTAATACAAAGAAATTGTTAAATGATAATTTTGGTTTTGTTTTATTGTAGATATGATGACAAATACACACTGAAAATGAACTACACAGACGGGACCACAAAAAAGTCAAGATCTGGGGAAATTACAAAATCTGTCGCCAATTTCTTCGACGAAAATGGTGTTTTATGTTTTGATTTATTTGAACCTGAAGTTAGGATGCTGCAAAGCAGAATTTATACTTCAAAGAAAGAATAATGTTCCAGAAGTGCTATAGTTCAGATATAATGGGAGGATAGAATGAGAGCATTACGAAAACTTGCCCATGCAATATAAAAAGATTTTTTGAGCTTGAAAAATTGAAAATTTTCAGCTGAAACTTTTTGATATTTTTCTCGCTTTTGCTCAAAACATTGATTGTGGGTACACGTTAGAACCGCCTCGCCGAGGCGGTTCTAACGAGTACCCACAATCTATGTTTTGGAGCAAAAATAAAAAATAGGTATACCCCTGCATACCCCAGTTTTGCTCTATAAAAGTGGGTTATAAGGGGGTATATATTACATGGACATGTTTTCCTGATGAGGATGCCCGTTTTATGAGCCACATCATGAGAAGATATGTTTTTGTGTAGTTCATCACCAGAGCAAACACAAACCAGACTGTAAAACCATGAAAAATTGACAAAGCTCATAATTTATTTTGCATGTCTTTTTGTCTTGGTAATGGAAATTTGTTCTTGACTTAAAAATGTTCATGATGTTGTAAAATTTATATGAGCCGCATCATGAAAAAACCAACATTTTGCATATTCGAAAAACAAAGGTGCAAGTCCGCTTCGCAGTTACTGGGAAGCTGATTGCCTTTGTTCTCGATACACAGATGGTTCAATTCCTTTACCTTCTAAATCCAAAATTTCCAGCCTCTAGCAGTCTTCTGTACTTTTACTGCTCGGTTTGTGTCAGACTTGTTTGAAAACCACATTGTTCGTTTTCTCATGACATCACTCAAATGTTGTGTTGTTATTTGACCAATTAAAATGGCATATTTTCATATTATTGTTTGCCAAACAAAAAAGTAACTGACGTAGATGTATTTGTTCATTTCAAAACCCTTTGCACACTTATGTAGTAGAGCAAACTAGTCAGCATTTGAATGGTAAATTGTGTGCCTGAAGAAATCATGTTATTGCATTATTAGCTCACCTGAGCAGAAGGCTCATTGGTTATAGGATAGGCACGCACTGGCATCGTCACCGCCATCGTTCACATTGTTTGGCTATTTAAAGCCAAACTTCACATGGAACATCCTAGGGAAAGTGGGAACAAAAGTTTGTATAAGTGGTCCAGGTCACATGACCAAGATGGCTGCCATGCCCATATATGGTACAAACCTTCTTCTTTGGAACCAGTGGAAAATGTATGTAGCATTGGATACTCTGGCGCATCATAGTTTGAATAAACCATGACCTTAGGTTGACCTTGTCCAAAAATATGGCAAGGTCAAATTTGGTCACAAAATATGGCAAGGTCAAATTTGGTCACAAAGGCTTTTAATAGGAAAAAAGTGAAAACATTTTATGTTTCATTGTCAAATTTGGTCACACAGGCTTTTCATTGGGAAAAAGTGTAAGCAATGATTTTTCAGAAAGTTGTTTAGTCTGTGGCCTGAAAATTGGTAGATACAGACCGATTACTGTTTTAGTAAAACTTTGAGAGTATCCAAGGTCAAGGTTATTTTTTTTACCTTGACCAACATGACTTTTGCCAAAGATCACTTTTCAAAGACCAAATCTCAGGTGAGAGTTGTCAGAACAATTGGTCCTCTGGTAATTTGTAAGTACATGTATGGTTGTATAAAAATCTTTTAGGTGTAAATAATATTTCTTAAAATGTTTTTGAAGATGCTCATTAGAAATGACTTAATAAAGTATAGTATGAGAAAACTGGTCGTCAGGGTTTCTGACCAGGTCTGACACAAACCAGCCTGTACAATCACAGGAAAAGGCTAGAAGCTTGAAAATTTGGATTTAAGAAGAGGAATTGTACTATCTGAATAGCGAAAAGAAAGCTGCTGATCAGCTGTGCAGTTACTGCACAGCTGATCTGCGCCTTTGTTAGCTCGCCTGCACGAAGTCACCTCGGTCGTCTCCGTTTACGTGTACGTTAACGTTCGCGTCCGCATCACACTTTTGGTTAAAGTTTTTAAAATTGTTATATTTTGATAGTCACTGACCAGAAATCATTCATATTTGGAACATTGCTACATATGAGGGTCCTCTGTGATTTAGTGTGAAGGGACCCGTGGGGTCGTGCCTTGGGGCGGGGCTAAAGGTCAATATCTAGGACATCTTTGTACAATGCTCAGATGCTGTGTTAGTTTCTCATCAACTGTAAAGCCTAGAACTGTCAAACCTTACATAAGGCTTCTCCTCGATGTCCCGACTCGGCACCCACATTGACCTACTGACCTTGACCTATATTTCATGCTCCAGTGACTTTGTCATTTTTTAAGCCAACCCTAAGTATCTCATCAACTATAAAGCCTACAACCATCAAACCCTGCATATGGCTTCTCCTCGATGTCCCGACTTTGCACCCACATTGATCTAGTGACCTTGACCTATATTTCGTGCTCTAGTGACTTTGTCATTTTTGAAGCCAACTCTTAATATCTCATCAACTATAAAGCCTACAACCATCAAACCTTGCATATGACTTCTCCTTGATGTCCCGACTCGGCACCCACATTGACCTAGTGACCTTGACCTATATTTCGTGCTCTAGTGACTTTGTCATTTTTGAAGCCAACCCTAAATATCTCATCATCTACAAAGCCTACAAAAATCAAACCTTGCATATGGCTTCTCCTCAATGTCCCGACTTTGCACCCACATTGATCTAGTGACCTTGACCTATATTTCGTGCTATAGTGACTTTTTCATTAAAGTTTTTAGAAGTCTATATCTCTTGAACGTGTTGATGGATCAAGTTGATACTTTGCATGTTGACCTTGAACTATATTTCATGCTCTAGTGACTTTGTCATTTTTGAAGCCAACTCTTAATATCTCATCAACTATAAAGCCTACAACCATCAAACCTTGCATATGACTTCTCCTTGATGTCCCGACTCGGCACCCACATTCACCTAGTGACCTTGACCTATATTTCGTGCTCTAGTGACTTTGTCATTTTTGAAGCCAACCCTAAATATCTCATCATCTATAAAGCCTACAAAAATCAAACCTTGCATATGGCTTCTCCTCGATGTCCCGACTTTGCATCCACATTGATCTAGTGACCTTGACCTATACAGTGGTGTTATGGCTAAAAACCCACTTTTGCACAGTCCGCGCTGATCACTTGTCATTTTTCGCGGCGAAACCACCGCGAAATTTCACCGGCCAAGGGAAAATTTAAACGTTTAATCGGTTAATTTTTTCGCCGCGAAATCGGATTTTCGCGGTGAAATTCCGCCGTGTTTCGCGGCGAAATTCGTTTTTTAACGTTTACAACAGGTAAATAAAAATTTCCTATTTCGCCGCGAAACACGGCGAAATATATGGAAATGTTAACATAAAATTAGTTATTTTTAATTTAATGACCACACTATGATTCATCTGTTCCATGTATAGATCGTTATTTATGTGCACATAATAATATGTACGATTATGCATGTGTACAAATGAAAAACGTGCATAACGCGACTTTTCCATTGGTATTACGTACGTGGTACGATAGCGAAATCACAGATAGACGAAAATATTTATAACGTAATGCGCCAGCTCGTTGAATCAAACTTTGTTGTTTGTTTGTTTGAATAGATGCTTTACGTCCTAATCAACAGCAACGGTCATGTCGAGACGCTGTCCCCATTTTATGGGACGTCTGGTCATGATATCTTTTAAGTGTTTGAAATATAACGATCCCTCTAAGCCAATACTGCTTATATGTATGGATGGTTTTACTTAAAACCATTTGTCATAGGCAGGCACAGACGTGAGCGGTAAACACGTAATCAGATGATCAGTCAATAGCGTATAAGTTTTGCCTGGGGACACAAGCAGCCTATATATTTCTTTAGGTCCCAATGGCAGGGGCCATCTAACTTTGTGCCTTGTTTTGTAGCACATTGTCTACAGGGTAATGCCAAATAAACTTGCTTTCTTTTTTGTAAATTTTCCTGAATGGCTTCTCTTTATAGTGTTTAAGGTGTGAACTACGATAACTTAATTTTAGCTCAACCATGTAAAAACGACAAAACAAAAAGAGGCATATTGACATTTGGGCTTGCTGGTTACCACTCTGATCACCCTCTATGAATGCCAGCACAAGATAAATCACAATCATATCGATTTATACCTTTTATTTTCCTTGTAGAAGTACAACTAGCGAAGATCAGTTTAACAGTCAACAGTCCCATGGTTACAACACTTTCAGGGAAATACATGTATACCGGTTTTGCTCAAGTACGAAACCCAACGAATATAGGAATCAAACACAGGACATTTTGATTCCGGTCAATTCCTTTAATCCACAACTAGGCTTCTGCCCTCAACTTTGTTCTAATAAATGTAATGCGGCATGCGCTCATATTGCCATGGTGCGTACACGGCCCTTACTGTAAATATGTGTTCAAAAATAAACTGAAAACTTTATATACTGACGTCATTACTTTGTTTTAAACACAGTACCCTCCCTTTTCTAGTGTATTGTGCCTGGTATACAATGAGGTTTTGTCATTCGATATACATGCACGTGTTCCAAGCCATCCGTACATGTGGATTTTGGAAGGAACACAACACGCTGTTCAACTCAAAACGGTAAGCAAAAATCAACAATTTCGACACAATTTTGTACATGTACGTTGTTGTATTGCTTGTAATCGACCGAATATCGTATGGACCCGGTGAAGGTCGTATGCGACCAAATGTCGTTTCGACTAAATTGATTTCAACGAAACGGCATCCACTTGACATAATCGAAAATCATTGATGCCTTTAGTAGTGTCATTAACTACAGGCGATTAAATGTCTAAAACAGAGTTGAAGCCGATTGCTTCATCATGTTGAATCCAAAGACTTGTATTAATATGTGGGTTGGGATCGCGGTGGCTAAGTTGTAGTGCATCAGACTCCGTATCGAGAGGTCCTGAGTTCGATCCGCACTGGCGACATCGTGTTGTGTCCTTGAGCAAGGCACATTGACAACCCACAGTACTACTTAATACCCAGGAAACGGTAGCTCCGTCCAGACAGGACTAAATATTGGTGACTGGGACGTTCAGCCTCAATACAAACAAACAAATCTGTGGGCAATCATACCATGAAAATTGCTTACGCCGCTATGAGCGTTTTTCTGTTAATTAAGCTAGATAATAGGGTCTAATATTATCGGGTAAGTCTGATTAATCTGAAAAAGACGCATGACAATTAACACAAAGCCGATAATCAGGGTCTCAGAAACTTCAAAGTAGTTAAGACACGAATAAAATACGATAATTATACAAAATTTGAAAGAAAACAAAATATTTATACGACAGAAAAGTAATAGATGCATACAAATTATAATGACATTTAAACAATAAAACTGTTGTGACTGTCGAGACTAAAACGATAATTATACAAGATTGAGACGTAAACAAAATATTGATACAACTTGAAATGAAATAAAAACATCCAATTTAAAATTATATTTTAACAACAAAAACAAATGCGACTGTCGTCTTTTTCGCCGCGAAACACCGCGAAACGCCGGTCAATTGATTTTTATGCGTAATGACAGGTATACTTTTTTCGCCGTGTTCCGCCGCGAAATTTCGCCGCGAAATCTGGAATTTCGCGGCGGAATTTCGCGGCGAAATTCCGCGCTGACTTTTATTTTACACACAATTTCGCCGCGAAATTTTACAATTAGCCGTTAACAAATTAGCCGTTAAAACGGCTAATTTGGGTTTTTAGCCATAACACCACTGTATTTCGTGCTATAGTGACTTTTTCATTAAAGTTTTTAGAAGTCTATATCTCTTGAACGTGTTGATGGATCAAGTTGATACTTTGCATGTTGGTAGATATTGGTCTGAAGTTTTATGCAGTACCATCATGACCCACCCTGAGTGACCTTGAAGTCAAGGTCACAGACTTAGAATTTTTTTGTTAAAGTTTTCGGTTAAAGTTTTTAGAAGTCTCTTGAACATGTAGATGGATCAAGTTGATACTTTGCGTGTTGGTAGATATTGGTCTGAAGTTTTATGCTGTACCATTATGACCCACCCTGGGTCAACTTGAGGTCAAGGTCATGGCCTTAGAAATTTTTGGTTAAAGTTTTGGGTTGAAGATCTATATATCTCTATGTTGATGGATCAAGTTGAAACTTTGCATGTTTGTGGATATCGGTCTGAAATTTTATGCTGTACCATCACAACCCACCTGAGCGACCTTGAGGTCAAGGTCATGGGTCATAGATTTTGATAAGTTTAGTGACAAAGCACAAGTCAGGTGAGCTACGCTGTCCTGCGACAGCTCTTATTTTTACACAGGTAAAAGTTGAGTTTTCTCACGATTCGGCTCGTATCCCAATGGAACTTATGAGAATTCACAATAGTCACACTTGGCCCTGCCCATTTGGACCCAGAGAAATAGACGGGCTGCATGTGTCTTGATGAAAAGCTTTTAAACTACAGCTTGACTATCTGATTACTGGTAAACTGCTCAGAGGGTCTAAGCATGAAAAAAGTGGTTCAAGTCAAACCAGCAATACATCTAAGCCTTTTTTTGGTTTACTTGGGTGGATATATTTTAAAGCACATTTTGGGTGTGGTGGCATCCTGATGTCCCATAAAATGGAGGCAGCATCCCAACATGACCATAGCTGTTGACTGGGACATAAAGCATCAATTCAAGCAAACAAACAAGTGAGACTAGTTTAGACTATTTTGATGAGTGCCAGTATTAACATTATATTTTCGTAGGGAAATGAGAAAAACATTTTCAATCATTATGGAAACATTCCTGTTTTCACAGTGTTTTAAAATTTAGCTGATTTTGACTGTATTGTTGCATTTATTACTCTTGTCCTTCAGAAAACGTGCATTTTGGGTATCTCTCATGCTCATCTCATCAAGTCGATGATAAAAGATATCCCCAATATACAATTTTATGGTTAAAGAAATTATTTTCCCCAATTTTACTATATATAAGGTGCAAATCTGGGGTAGCTTTCATACAGAGATGTTCATGTGATGATTAATCCAACTTTTAAGATCTCTTGTCCTGTTCTTCTCTGTCATCTGACATTGTGCATGTAATATCATCATCATTGTAAAAACAGAAATAAATTATATTAACACATTTGTTGTTATTGTTTGTTTATGACACAACTGTGAAATCAATATACACTTTTATATAAGAGTATCACTGTATTCCATATGATCCACCGCATGAAAAACCAACAATCTGCATAGGCGAAAACAAAGGCGCAGATCAGCTTCGCAGTAACTGCGAAGCTGATCAGCGCCTTTGTTTTCCCTACAGCTGATCTGCACCATTGTTTTCACTACAGTACAATCCCTGGTCTTCCTGAATCCAAAATTTATAGCTTCTAGCTTGCTTCTGTGACTGTACAGGCCGGTTTGTGTCGGACCTGGTCGGAAGCCAAATCGTTGTGTTTTTTTTTGCAAGCACAGGCTCATATCATATTGTTTTCTGGTGTTGAAAAGCGTGATTTTAATGATAAAATTCTAGTTTTACTACCTTACTTGACCCAAAGGCTTAGAAAGTGAGCTTATAGGATACCCAAGATCCGTTGTCTACAATACCAAAGACTAACATATTCTAAAGCTAGTCGACCAATAATGATCAAATTGTATGTGAACCATCATTTGTTTGGGGGACTGAGTGCAAAAACATTTTGGAGTGGATTGTATCAAAACTGGTTTCAGTGGCACTAGATAGCACTAAACTCTCATTTGAAACCACAACGCCATAAGCTATTACAGTATTTATACCAGTTCAGAATCACCTATTCAACTTCATTTCCAGATATTTGCTACATGTAAGTGCAATTGAAGTTTTTGTCCAC